>CM019167.2:492428-540509 GCA_009739505.2 Apolygus lucorum | reverse complement strand
CTTAGCAAGGTAAACGTAACTGTGAGTGGAAATTTTGATTTGCAGAACCTTTTTTAACCTTGAAAAGTGAAAACAAGCTTCCGCGACCTTAGTAGACTCTGAAGCAAAATGGGTTACCGTTGGTAGGGTAGAGTTGGTAGGGGGCTAACAATAAAAAAATGAAATTTGAACCAAATCATTAAAAAACATCAAATATTAAGCACCTACATTCTCATCAATTATTTAATTAATTTGAGTGCATTTCCACCTACTCGGCAGTGTCAGAACATGTTGTTAATTATACGCTCACAGTTATAGCCTTGATAATGGTATAGATTATGTTTGTAGCTATTTTTTAGGTAGAGGGGTACCATTAGAAGTGTGTTGGGGTAGGATAATAGAAGGTGTTTTTATCTCTTCGAAGCCCTTCTTATCCCTAACAAGTCATGTCATGCATCCTCGTCGCACAACCCAGCCCCCTGGGATGGACAGAGGTGGTCCCATTAGGTTTCCCTGGTGGACCCCTCTTGAATTTCTAGGGGTTGCTGAATGACCCTCTGGCGACCAGTGAGGGGGGGGGGGGGGGTCAACGGGTTCCCTGACCCTTCAATACAAACGCCCCCCATAATGAATCAAGCAACCACGAGCCTCACCCCCACCTGCCCATTGGCACGCGGGATTCTAGGGAGGCGCCCCAGGCAGGGCGTCGGCCTTCCTCTCCTTCCTCATCATCCCTATCCTCTTCCTCTTCCACTGCCTCTTTGAACCACAGCGAAGCCCATTGTGAGCGAGCATTCACTACCATATCCAGCCTATTGCCTATTTGCTAATTGATATTGAACGAATACAGCAAGGTGTGCAGGATTGGCGTGCGGCGGATAAAGCAATTGGCTCTGTGCAATGGGTACGTAATATCAATGTTTATTTAAGCAAACGTTTTGCCATCCAGAACCTCTGCCTGAGGCCCCTATAAGCAGCTTGTCCAGGAAGCTATCCTGGAAAATAGCAGTGGGGCTTCTCCCGCATCTCCTATTGCTGACATGGAGCACCAGCCTCCCATTCAGTCCCTCCCCCGGACCACCAGTCTTGTTGCCAATCTGAAGACCGAAGTCTTGAGGCTCGGGGGGGGGGGGGTGTAGCTCGTATTGAAGGCTACGAAAGCGCCTACCAGCAGGATCTGGTGAGCCAGGCTGCTGAAGGGCTGGATAACCCTGGAAGATGAGGTTGCAGCCTATTTAGATAGAATCTTCCCACGGGTTGGGGACGCGACTGTGACGCAACACCAGGGGGGACCTCCTCCCAGAGGTGGTGTTGCATGGAGGTCGAGAGAGACTAAGCAAGCAAGACGAGGGGAGTACAACCAGGTTCAGAGTTTGTGGAGGAAGCATCCAGCAACCTTTCACCAGGCGGTATCCGTTTCTCGTATATCCAAAGAGTGTTCTGATTAAAATTACCTTGGAGAGATCACATCACTTTTTTATGAGTGCCAACTTTTTGCATTTTGCTACCGAGTTTACCAAGGTAGCGGAAGCTTTGTTTTCACTTTTCAAGGTTGACAAAAAAATGTTGTTCAAAATCAAAATGTTAACTCGAGTTTTACGTTTCAGACCTTTCTGAACAATTTTGGTTCTGTCATGAGATCCTTGTAACGGGCATAACTATACGAAGTTATAGTCCAACTTCGATGAAATTTGCAGGGATTGTGCGGGTTGGCGTGCAAATGGTCCCCTATGAAAAATCATCACCCCCGGACTGAGTAGCTGCTGCGCATGCGCGAGGGTGAATTCCTTGTAAAAGCCATAACTTCCCACACTTTTTATCCGATTTTGATGAATTTTCAGGGATTATGCGGATTAGGTTGTAGATGGTCTTCTATGAAAATCAAGGCCTTAAAATTGAAAGTAGCTCTGCGCATGTGCAACAAATCCTTGTAACAGCCATAACACTGACATTTTTTATTCGAATTTGAAGAAATTTCTCAGGATTGTTCATATTAGCGTGTAGATGGTCCTCTATGAGGGTAGTGGAAGGTAATTGGAGATTGATGTTTTGAGATAACTACTACGCATCGGATCATCTATACAAGAGGAAGCAATGTGCCACACTCACTTGGGAGGCATTTTTCTGTTGGTGGGCGAAACGACTCAGGGTTTTTTGGGTCCTTTATGTAATCGGAAAAAGCGTTTTTTTGACATTGTCTCATATCAGACAGAAGACATATTATCCTCCAACTCAAGAACATAATTAATTAATGTTGAAAATTAACAATGATACTCGAAAAAAGTTGATGTGATCTCTCCAAGGTAATTTAAATTAGAGCACTCTATTGGAAGTACGAGAAACTACTTTACCACCAGCGCACCTTGCGAGAGTTGCCACTTCCTCTACAGATACTGCCTAGACTACCTTTCCACCACCATCAATGTTAAGATTGCAAATTACTGATGCATCAGAGCTACCATTTCCTCAAGGCCTGAAGCTTCCTCTACTCATTGTCATATCGTTCTCATGTAATAGAGTCTACGTTTATTTTTTCTGAAGAATTGATTCTGTATGGATACCCAAACACACCCAAACAAAAAGAATCTTAATCTGTTCTTCTCCCAGGATTCAAATGAAAATTAAAAAAAAACCGCTGCAAATTATTACACAACAACAGTTGTTATAACAAAAATTATTACACAATAACAAAAACTGGGCACGTTGGATGAACGTAAAGTTTTTTTCGATATTTGGATTCCACATACCTTGTAAAGGAGACCATCAAATTTTGATATTTTTCCCCTTAGTCGATTCCAAAAGTGCATTATAGACAATAATAAACCACAATTTGACAGGACAGAATATTTAACCCTACATAAAAATGAACGCATGCGAACTCGCTTATATTAGTAGGTACACACACTTGGCTTCGAAACTGATGACATTCTTCCTCACAGTTCCAACTTCCAATTGCTATAGTTTTCTTCAGTTTAGATCCAGCAGAACCTATGAAAAATATTCACAACAATAATTTTGAGTACATATATAGTTCAATAGAATAGTATGGCAAACCACACTGAATATTCATAATTAGTAATCCTAATTAACGCTCTAACGACAGGCAGAACAAGCTTCACCCCCCCCCCCCCCAGAACAACCAAAAAGGAAAGAGGGGAGATGCTCCTGAGTGGGGACTCATCTCCCACCTCGATGTCCTGTCCTTATGAAGACAGGTCTGGCCCATGAAGGGCACTTACTTGCTAGTCACTGACTAGTAGTCAGACTAAACTTCTCTCCCTTGGTCTGCCTATCTGTGGATGATATATCCTAATCTCTGAACTTCTTTTTCTCGTTTCTCCCAATCAGTTCCTCACTCAAAACTCACAAACTGTTTTGTTAAAACAGCCTGATAGTTAAAGTTCTCAATTCCCAACTTATCAGAAGGAAATGTAGACGTTCACTGACTGATCACTATCCTACTAATTTAGGAATTTGCTAAATTCTCGTATCAAGTTTCAAGATTTATGGGTCGAAAAAAAAAAAAAATCATGCAAATCGGTTGGAAACTAAGGCCTGGACAGAGTACACAGAATTTTGTCATGTACACACACAGATTGACATACATCTATGGTTTTTTTCACGGATTTGGATTCAGAATGGTCTACAACGGGCACTCGATCCATGCGGAATTTAACCCTCTACAATTTCTTAAATGAACATTTTAAAAATTTGGTGATCATTGTTTTGAGATATGGTCAAAAAAGTAATAAAAATCCAGCTTTTGGCCTTCTTAATGTTAACCCAAACAACACAAGAAGAGGATTTCTTCTATCGGAATTATTTAGGTCAAGAAGGGTTATTGAGGCTCATTTGACTGGACTATGGAGCCGAATAGAAACCGTCTGTTGTGTCGAGCACTTTACCTGAGTCTAGAACTTTACCACTATGCCAAGGAAGTGAATGGACAGAAACGAGAAGAGATAGTTGATCACAAACACCTCTCCACCATAAAGGAAATCTTAGGTTTTCCGTTACTGAGTCAGGTGAGGGACCTTTGGAGGGCGTTTGACAACCCAATGAGAACGCTCTATTTTTTGACTGACTCTGGAGTTTGTTATTCTTGGAGGGACGGAGGATCTACTGACCACAACGTTTGTCCGAATAGGCAGCGGCTCGACTCGTGCTTGAGGGAGTTGTTTTGATGACATAACAATAATATCGTCCTCAGAGAATACAGAGGAGCCCTTTTGGGTCCTACTGACTGCGCCACTTTGTTGCATCATCAAAAATTAACTTCCCTCGACTGGGGGTCGATCTCCAATCTTTCCGAATAAACTGTAATTACATTTCTGAGTCCAGCATTTAACCACTGTGCCAAGGAAGTGAATAGACAGGAATGCGAAGAGGCAGCTGATCTCAACACTTCATTCGCACATTTTTAGGACGTCCCACAGTAAGACTTGGGCGTCCTTATGCGATCGATCTGGGGTGAAGTTGGACAACACTCAACAGAAAAAAAAAAAACCACACAGTAATCCGTTTTAGACCATTCTGAATCCAAATCCGCGAAAAAAACATAGGTGTATGTCTGTGTGTGTGTATGTGTGTGTGTAACAAAATCTTGTGTACTCTGCCCAGGCCTTAGTTCTCAACCGATTTTCCTGGTTCTTTTTTGTTCGACGCGGAAAACTATCTAGTTGTGCACTACGTCGCCGGAATTTCAAATTTTGCCTTTTAAGGGGGGAAAGGGGGGGTTAATGCTCAAAAAACGTGTGTTTTTGGGCATAATCTTGTGTACTCTGCCCAGGCCTTAGTTCTCAACCGATTTTCCTGGTTCTTTTTTCTTCGACGCGGAAAACTATCTAGTTGTGCACTACGTCGCCGGAATTTCGAATTTCGCCTTTTAAGGGGGGGAAAGGTTTTAATGCTTAAAAAACGTACGTTTGCGGGCATAATCTTGTGTACTCTGCCCAGGCCTTAGTTCTCAACCGATTTTCCTGGTTCTTTTTTGTTTTACTAAAATAACTTCCGAGTTGTACACGATTTCACCAGAGTACCAAAATTTGCAAGAGAAGGGGATGGGTGGGGGATAATATTCACAAAATATCCAAGTTTTCAATATTTCGGTTCCTTTACTGCTTACTAATTGTACCCAAGCTTTGAAATTGAGGAAAAATTCTCATTATACCTTAGGATTTGCATGATTACATTCTGTACCACCATGGAAATAAAAGTGGTGCCACCATGGTGCCAGGGCACCATAACCTCATATTTCTTGGGTTTTTTGGGTTTCACCTTGAATACGGATGTGACATTCGACGGACTGCCTACCAAAACTAACAGATGAAAGTTCGATGTTACGACGTATTTCCGCTTTGGTGCCAGACTGGCACCATTGGTGGTGGTGGTGGGGGGGGGGGGGGGTGTACTCGAATTCGCATGTTGGGTGTCGTAGATCATGGATTTTAAAATGCTCTTCATATTCGAGGCTATCATGCCGCTAGAAGTGTTATGGTTTATAATGGTTGGGGGGGGTGTGTCACTATTTCTTCCCTGAAGTACCTAATAATAAATTACATCGAGAGAAACAGTTTTATCGCTTAACAACTGGTTAAACTGATCCAATACTTATCCAATGGGACGTCCCCTAGAATGCATGCATTACTAAACAATATGTTTGAAATACGTGACAGGGAAGCTGAGATTACTCAAGCATTTTATGACAATTACAATTTCTGTGCCGATTTGACTTCAATACTTCACAATTACATAGGAAAACATCTCTAGAAACCAGGTAAGTAATTTTGCTTCCGAGTCTACCAAGATAGCGGAAGCTTTGTTTTCACTTTTCAAGGACGAAAAAAAAAAGTTCTCCAAAATCAAAATTTTCACTCGCGTTTTTTGCGTTTTAGACCTTCCTGAACAATTTGGTTCCGTGTCTGTCTGTCTGTAATGAATTCCTTGTAGGAGCATAACTATACGAAGTTATTGTCCGATTTCTATAAAATTTTCAGGGATTGTGCGGGTTGGTGTGTAGACGGTCCCCTATGAAAATCATCACTGATAGAAGCGACTGCGCATGCGCAAACGTGAAATCCTTGTAACAGCCATAACTTCAACTGTCCCCCAGGGGTCGCGGGTTCGAATCCCAGCCGAGGCTAAGTATTTTTTGGTCCAATCACATACATCTACTCACTTAATTTTTCATCCGAATTTGATGACATTTTCTAGGAATGTCCAGATTAGCGTGTAGATGGTCCCCTATGAGGGTAGGGAAGGTACTTAGAGATTGGTGTTTTCAGATTAACTACTATGCATCGGATCATCTATATAATCGGGTTATGGATACGAGGAAGCTATGTGCCACACACCCCCAATTGGCAGACCTTTTTTTCTTGAATACCTTGATGGCTGAACAAACCATAACTGTACCTTTTCCTAAATTCTGTAATGAACACTAGTGGGTTATTTTATTCATTCAAGTACTTCAAACAGGAGTTCAATAAATTGAACTCACCTCCAAGATATTCACTTCATTTCGTGAAGGAAGAGGTTTTCAAACGGTCAAACGGGCACTTATGTGAAAATGGGAATGGGGTAATTCGGTGGGTCGGAAATTCAGGTTTTTGACCTCAAATTTGGATTCAGCACCCTTGAAAACTTATATACTACAAGTTTAAGCCCAATGATACTATAACATGAGGTAGAAAAATCAATTAAAGAGATCACACGTTTGAAAAAGGCGGGCCACTATAAATGCACACACACTAGGCAAGGACTATGCTGCGCGCGTGTGTGAGTAGTATTTTGTAGTATCCAAGAGGTCCTCCAAGGGTTCCATCGCTTCTCTGTTCATGGATACTTTTTTCAAAGACAGTTGGCTAGCTACGTCACGATTGGCTAGCTACGTCACACCATTCAAATCTTCAACTTTCCTTAGCTTCTCTGATTTTTAAAAAACATTTTCTCGACGAACAGACCCGATTACCGTTATTCCTGAGCCATACTCTTTTGAAAAATAAAAAAATAAAAAAATTGACTGAAATACCCCATTGTGTCACAATAGATCAAACTTATGGTCTAAATGACTGAAGGCTTGCCCCGTCCCAAAAAATATATTAATTCTCAGCCCTCCAACATTTTATCTCGTCTACTCTCGCTCTCGCAGAACCTGTGACAAACTATCCACAAAAGATTAGTTCTTTTATTTCTAGTCAATCAAAGTAATAATAATAGATGTATGCGTAGGGTGTCCACACTCAAGACTGTTAACACTCTAGGGGTCGATTCTACAACTAATTTCCAAGAAAACATGTCTCCTTGCAATTTCTTTATAAACCTCGTTTTTTTTAATTCCAAGTTTTTTTTCTCGTGCTTTTGACCTTACATTTATACATGTGTCTATTTTAACGTTTACACTGTAAATTAAGAGAGTTATCTATAGAGCTCTAAGGTCGAAAAATGAAACTTGAAAAAGAAAAAAAAACTCCAAACGACAGAGGTTTAAAAAGAAATTGGAAAGAGGAATTTTTGTTGGAAATTAGTTGTAGAATCAACCCCTGGAGGATTAGCGGTCTTAGTTTTTGGCCCCCAACAAAGTTGAATAAAATCGCTGCAAATTATCACATAAAGGTTTCTTATTTGTCTGTATAGATCACTCGCCTGCAAAGAAGACAGCCATTGTCACTAGGTACCTTCCAACCATATTTTTGCGTCACAATCAAGTTTATTATGTATAAATCAACGCTTCTCACTCAATCAGAAGACAGAGGGAGTTGTGGGTACCTTCATTATGATATTTGATTACTGGACGCAAAACTTGATACAACTCGAAGAAGGAACAACGATCGCATTTCGGTCAGCTAAAATTTGAACGGAGATTGGGCCTCTATTGAGATTCACACTCGTGTTTCTGATTTATCATAAGTCCAACCCTTGAGTTTTCATGGGGAGAGAACTATTTGACTTCTGGGTGGTCGCATTCGATTCTTAAAATATAATGCTATTTTAAATTGATGATAAAACAATACCTTCATATCAAAAGATTTAGAGCTAGGGCGTTGAGAAAATATCAACCCTTACAAGTGACCAACATCAATCAGAGCTTCGGGGGTTAAAATTTTTCTCGTTCATTATTGACAATAATACGATTTTGGAGTCGGTTACACCACGAACATCGAGAATTTCAGCCTTCTAGGTCATTAATCTAAGAGAAAACGAGGCAAGTAGATAAAAAACCTCATTTTTAGAACTTTCCCCCAGATAATCTTACAATTTGATGTAACTCAGGATTTTTACTCTCTGTAGGTATAAACAATTTCTGCAACAGACGAAAATGTAGAGTTCATACAAGATGATTCTTATTTTAAGGACTGAACCAGTTTCTTCTTGTGCGTAAAACTTAGCTCGTGTTGTTACAAAAAGGAAACGCTGAATATTATTTCACAACGGTATCAATATTTTCTTAGTATCTGGCTTGCTGCTCGGACACCAATATCCGAAAAATGTCATTCCGAATGAAGTCTCCCTCATGATACGTCCAGATAATCAGATTCTCCAGTTCAGTACACGGAAAGAGCCACTTATCGTCCCTCTCAGACTCAAAATCCAGCGTAAAACCATAGCTGTGGCACAAATCCATCAGAGAAACCATCAAGATGACAAAGCGTCCGACGAAAAAGGTTTAAGGCGTTTTTTTCTACCCTCAAAAGTGAACACTTCACATCGCTGAGGGACACACGTAAAAACGGAGCATCTGGTAACCATAATATCCAATCGACTTCAAATGGTGGGTCACGACAGGTCACCGAAGAGCCCCAGGCCAGGTCTGCAGGGCATAAAATGAAAACATTGTACCAGTTTTTACTAGTGAAATACGAACCACAGCTATAATATCACGTAGCATTGGTGGGAGGGAGACATGGAGTGGGTACTGAGACGAATTATTGATTGATAGCAAGTATAACTCTCCAATCAACCACGACCAACGAAAATTTTACGTAAACACGGAATTTTGTATCCTCTAGAGGAGGTAGAAATTTCTCTACCAGTAGTGGATGAACTTTCAAGCCTCATCAATCACATAATACAGGGAGCCGAAACCAATCAACAGTACTCCAGGAATCGATTCTACAACTAATTTGCAACAAATTCAATTACTCTCTTAGCACTTTTTAAACCAAAATGTCACTATTTTACTTCGAATTTTTCTTTCGTGTTTTCAACCTTGCAACACTGAAACGGTCGTAACTTCCTCATTTTCCTCGCAAATTCAAATCTGATTACACACCGTTGGAAACAGCGCTCAATTTTCCAAAATGATGATCTCTTGAACCTTCCAGAATAAGACAGTCTTCAGAAATTTGTCAATTTCTGTGTTTTTATCAAACATTTAGGGTAAATGCACCAGAAGTAGCCACCCCCGCCAGTAGTAGCCACCTCCCAACTTTAAAAGTATTAAATAAGGATTTGGCGTCCCTTGGAGATTTGAAATTGACGCCATTTCAAAGCAGGAGATGTATGCCACCCGTTCCAGCCATAATAAAGTCATAAATGAGGGTAACATGTGCGTGATAACCTAGATAACTCGTCAGTTGATCAAAGATCCAAGACTTCTTCACATTTGGCTAAAGAGGGAAGTTCACGTTTTTGGCATTTCTCACCTTATTCTTGGACTTTTTGTTTATTGTTTGGTTTCAATATGTTTATTGGTTATTTCTAGTTACAGTGCAAGTGTTTTTCAATAGGATTTCATACAATTAGGTAATTATTTGGAGGGTTCTACTACTAGTCCTCAAAATGAGGCGAATATTAGTAGTAGCCATAAAGTGGCTACTTCTTGGTATTCATGTTTTTTTTTCATCTGTAACATAGTTCAACTAATTTTTAATCACGATCACAGTGAATAGTTAGTTTTTCAAGGAAATCAGTGGTTCCAGTAGTAGCCAGAAGATGACTACAACTTGGCAATTAAGGTGGCTTCTACTAGATCTGATAAAACATTAAATACACAATTCATTTTGACATCTCTGATTACCTAGGTATTCTCAATTTCTGATTTGTCTTCAATTTATTATGTAGGAATAGATGGAATTCAGCATGTCTAATGTAAAAGGTCAGATATGGACCTATACAGAAGCAGACATGCTGAAAGCCATCCAGAAGACACCGAAGACTCTGCAAAATCTACCAAGCACTCGTCCACCCCGCCCAATCCCATTGGGCCATGAATTTCGCAGGGGACCATCTCCACCCCAACCTGCTTACTCTCTGAAAATTCCATTGAAATCAGATGGGAAATGTACATGTTATGGCTGTCACAAGGAAATACACGTTTGCACATGTGCAGTGGCTACTATCAGTCTGGGGGCAATGATTTTCATAGGGGACCATCTACACTTCAACCCACATAGTCCCTGAAAATTTCACCGGAATCGGATGAGAAATTTAAAAGTTATGGTTGTGGCAAGGATTTCATGACAGACAGACAGACAAAGAACCAAAATTGTTCAGGAAGGTCGGAAACGTAAAACGAAAGTGGAAATTTTGATTTGGATACAATTATTTTCGAACCTTGAAAAGAGAAGACAAAGCTTCGCTACCTTGGTAGACTCGGAAGCAAAACGCTAGAAGGAACAAGAGGAGTGATTCTACATCAGAGACGATGACGAAAATGACGTTTGCAAGTTGCAATACATTGGTTTCTCACATTTACTTACTTTCTATCTGAATCTGGAATCGAATCTTACTTATACTAAACTCAAGTTCTGGATATTTTCTAAATTCTCGTTGATTAAAATATGTTTTGCGAAAATTTTCTGGAGGTGGCAACTACTGGTCCCTTAGGTTGGCTACTAGGTACCAAAAATTTGGCGAAACAAAAATTGCATTTCGAGCGAAATAATAGAGAAGTTCTAGTAGGGAAAAGTTGTTGTAAATTAGTTGGAGAATCGGTTTCGTTCGTATTGCTAATTAGTTTTGGGACACCCTGTAATAGCAATTCACGAATAACCCTTGAAAGGGTGAAAAACCCTCAATTATCGCTGAAACAACTCGTTTTTTCTCATTCAAACACCATTTTTCCTCCTCAAACTTCACAGGAAACCTAAAAAATATTACCGAATGGAAACCTGATGCAATTGAGCATGTTTTAAGTTTATGAGGGGCTCTGGAGAAGACCGTGATTTAGCACGAGAAAATCATGAAATGTTCAAAAATAACAGAAATTGACAAATTTTCAATATTGAGGTAGAAAGAGCGTAGTTTTCTGAACTGGTGAAGAGCTCATCATATGGAAAATTTCACGTTCTTTGCAAAGGTGCAATTATATTAAAAACTGCATGGAAAATGACGAAGTAGCTACAAGATCGAAACCACGAAAGAACGCTGCAAATTATTACACAAAGGTTTATTATTTCTATATAGATCACTTGCCTGCAAACAACACGGCTTTGCCATTGTCACTACCTACCAACTACATACCCATTTCACAATCAAGTTACTTTGGAAGAAATAAACGCTTCACATTCAGATCAAAGATATAAAGAGTTGCGGGTTCTTTCATTTGGAAATTTGATTACTGGTTGCTAAGGATGCAAAACTGAGTACAAACTAACATCGATCGCATTTTGGTCAGCTAAAATTTGAACGGAGACTAGGCCTCTTTTGCGATTCACACTCGTGTCTCTGATCGGTTGCTCCTATAGAGCTCTGGGTGGTCTCATTCGATTCTAAAAAGTCAAAACTATTCCAGATTGATGAAATAACAATACCTTTATATACCAACGTTTTTTTTTAACTAGGGCGTTTTCAAAATTCCAACCCTGTGACTGACATCAACCAAAAGCTTCGGGGCACAACTAGACCCTAAATGGAACCCACATACCAAATTTCAAGAAAATCGGTCCATGGTAGCTAAGGAAAGTGCCGCGTACGGAGGACGGACGGCAACATTTTTATTCGATTTTCGGATTCAACGTACCTTGAAACGTAAACCAACAAATTTTGAGTAGGGGTTAACTTTTTTGTAGGTCGATTCCAAAGGTTCATTATTTGAAAAAAATAATTATAATTCAATAATAAGTAATAATGATGGCATTTTGGGGGCAAAAAAAATTCTATGAGGGAAAAGTTGTTGCAAAGTAGTTTTAGAATTGATTCTCAATGTGTTTGATTGGTTTCAAGACACCCTGTATACATGACTAGTCAAAATGTATAAAAACTGTGAAACTTCTTATCAGTTTTAATCCTGAATTTTATATCTCGAGACGTTTTTGTCCTAGGGAATGACCGAAAAAGAGCCTACAGGTTCTCATTCAATGAATGAATTAGGGGAGTGGGGGGCACATTTGACATAGGGGCACATTTGACAATGGCTGTTTGTCACACAAGATTTGAATTTTACCGCGATTTCGTGTTTTTGTATTGTGAAGAAGAACCATTCCAGGTGAAAACCGTGCAGGTTACAAATCATCTAATTTTACCGAAATCGCGGTAAAATTCAAATCTTGTGTGACAAACAGCCATTGTCAAATGTGCCCCCCACTCCCCTATAACTTCATGTAGATAATCGTTTCGAATAAAGTAAGCAAGTATTTATTAATAATTAACAAAATTTTAATATTGCACAAGAAAATAGATAAATTAAGAATGTAACAGATTCGTTAAAATTCTGAAAAACACCTACAAGAATAAAAAACGTCTGCCAAGTGGGTCTGGCACATAGCTTCCTCGTATCCATAACCCGATTATATAGATGATCCGATGCATAGTAGTTAATCTCAAAGCACAATCTCTAAGTACCTTTCACTACCCTCATAGGGGACCATCTACACGCTAATCTGGACAATCCTAGAAAATTTCATCAAATTCGGATGAGAAATGTAAATGTTATGGCTGTTACAAGGATTTTACGTATGCGCATGCGCAGAGGCTACTATCAGTCCGGGGGTGATGATCTTCATTGGGGACCATCTACAACCTAATCCGCATAATCTCTGAAAATTTCATCGAAATCGGGTAGAAAATGTGGAAGTTACGGCCGTTACAAGGAAATTCACGTTTGCGCATGCGCAGCGGCTACTGTCAGTCCAAAGATAGTGATTTTCATAGGGGACCATTTAAATACTAATCTGTAACATCCCTGAAAATTTCATTGAAATCGGATGAAAATTGTAGAAGTTATGGCCGTTACAAGGAATTCACGTTTGCGCATGCGCAGTCGTTTCTATCAGTCCAAGGATGATGATTTTCATAGGGGACCGTCTACATACCAATCCGCACAATTCCTGAAAATTTCATCGAAATCGGACAATAACTTCGTATAGTTATGTTCGTTACAAGGAATTCATGACAGACACACAGACAGACAGACAGACACGGAACCAAAATTGTTCAGAAAGGTCTAAAACGCAAAACGCGAGTGAAAATTTTGATTTTGGAGAACTTTTTTTTTCGTCCTTGAAAAGTGAAAACAAAGCTTCCGCTACCTTGGTAGACTCTGAAGCAATAAAATACCTTATACAACTTATAAATTTTGAAGTCTGTCATACAATCAGTGGGTACTGGCGGAATGGGAAGGTACTTGAATTCATGAAACTAAATACTGAAAACTGAATTCATCAAGTAAAAAATTGATCGATTTTCGACGCTGTAGCTCAGTTTATTTTGGTATTTAATTGCTCGAATGTATCTCACTGGGACATACGATGCTACATTATGTTACGTCAAAATTTAACTCTAAACCACACAGGTAGGTATGCGACATTACTTCGTGAACAACCACCTGTTATCGTAGGACAGGTAAGTGTCAAAATGCTTTAGATGAAACTAGTTTCGTATAAAGAAGTGGGTGCATAGGAGTTGCAAGCGGTATTATGTTGATTGCTTACAAAGCGATTTCGATGCTAAGGCCGGCCTAAGGGTCATTCGGTTCGGAAATTTGCGCAACATTCCTAAGCAAAGGGAAGTGCGAGGACGCATTCCTAGTCGTTGAAAATGTTTGATTTCCTAGCAAGAAGCAGATTTATGAAGATTTCCTAAAGCAATTTCCTTGTTTCACCTTCAGGTGGTCCAAGGGAAATGAAATATCAGGATGACCATTTACCGGCAACGCCCATAACCGTGTTTCACAGAAACAGCCCCAAAACAGTGTTTAATTGGACGTCCAGGTGATTTAAATACATTCAAAACATAAAACATTTAGTTACCTATACATCGAGTTGAGTAATTTATAATCTACCAATATTCTGCGTTGACAGAAAGTAGCCAATTCTCACTTCGACTTGAAGAACGGATTAACTCCTCTGCTGACAAGTAATTACGAGCAAAACACCTGTCGCTCGAGACACCAGTCGCTTCGACAAAATATCGGCTATAAATACGAATTATGGACACTACAGAACCTGGAAATTGGAGTATACTGGTCACTTACATCAGAATTCCGCAGCGAAGCACAAAATGCTGACTCAGGCCAAAGGGCAAGATCTGGCGGTTACACGACGGACGCAGCTTCTCCGAGCACTCATCACACAATGAGAGGGTGAGGGCAGGCAGGGCGAGGAAGGCCAAAATGTATCGATAGCTCCGAACTATCGATGCATCGAGTTTAGCGACATTATGATGGTATCTGAAATTACCTTACGATATGTCGATGTAAGGGTTTTTATGCCGTTCCATCCATGGTCATTTTACACACAATAACTCACAGTAAATTCCTTATAGAATTTGAACAATGATTCTTTTCATTTTTTTGTTCCAAGTAATCGGTAATGTTGACTTATTTAGCTCGTATGTCACGAATTGACATTTTTACAAGTAATTGGGAACCTGTTCGAACATTTTCTTTAGTTTTATCTTTCAAATAGACAACATTGAATGTTAGTATGTTTAGAAAAAATAACAGCTCTCTATTTTTACAAGAACGATGTTCGCAATTGCTTTTAGGCTGTTTCATATTTTCAAAAAGTACTAGATATTTTTTTGAGGAACTTAACTCTGTTGAATTATTTGAACTCGAGGGTGGGTACTAGGGCTCATTGGGTTTCCAGTAAAATGTAATGTTAATTTTATATAACATCCATGCTACCCCTTTACATCTTCCATGAAGCCTGATCTAACACATGGATGTATTTTGTAAGCCATGGAAGGGGAATAGGATGGAAGTGGAATGGTCGAAAGAGTGCTACGCTGTGGCGCAGGAGAGGGGGAGATAGGGAGAGCACACGCGGTCTCTTGACGTACTCGTGACCCATTTTACTCAAGAAGAAACGCTCAATTTGCGACAAGAACACAAAACGCTGCAAATTATTACACAATGGTTTTTTTTTTTATTTTTCTATATAGATCACTCGTCTGCAAAGCCATCAACCATCCAACATGAAGAAAAACATCGATCGCATTTCGGTCAGCTATAATTTGAACGGAGATTAGGCCTCTTTTGCGATTCACACTCGTGTTTCTGATTTATCGTACGTCCAAACTTTAAATTCTCGTAGGGAGCGAACGGTTTGTCCTACAGAGCTCCGGGTGGTCTCAAAAAATTCTAAAAATTCTATAGAATCTTAAATTGAAGGAAAAACAATACCTTTATATCGAAATTTTTGAGTTAGGGCATTTTCAAAATTTCCAAATTGATTTTGGAACCCTTAGAAGTGACCTACATAAACCAAATCTTCGGGGCACAACTAGACCCTAGAAGGAGCCTACATACCAAATTCATCAAAATCGGTCAATGCTAAGTGGCAAAAGTGCCGCGTACGGCGGACAGAGGGCCAAATTTTTATTCGATTTTTGGATTCTATGTACCTTGAAACGTAAACCATCAAATTTTGAGGGGGCGTTAAAAATTTTTTTCTTGGTCGATTCCAAAGGTTCATTATTGAAAATAATAAACCAAAACGTCTGCCAAGTGGGTGTGGCACATAGCTTCCTCGTATCCATAACCCGATTGTATAGATGATCCGATGCATAGTAATTGATCTCAAAACAATCTCTACCTTGTACTACCCTCATAGGGAACTCTACATGTCAACTGGCACAATCTCTGAATATTGTTGGAAAATGTAGAAGTTATGGCTGTAACAAGGAAATATACTCTGCGCATGCGCAGTGGCTACTATCAGTCCGGGGGCGATAATTTTCATAGGGGACCATCTACACGCTAACCCGCAAAATCCCCTAAAAATTCAATGAAATCGGATGAGAAATATAGAAGTTATGGCTGTGGCAATTATTTCACGTTTTCGCATGGGCAGCGGCTACTATCATCCAGTGGTATTGATGTTCATAAGGGACCATCTACACACCAGGAAACGGGTTATTTACGTACTAGTAAATAAATTGACTCATTACATACCTTAGGTATCTTCGTAAAACGGTGTATATTCGCGGATCTTTCATCGGCACATGCTTTTCATGAGAGTTCAACAACGACAAGGTGTCAAGAGAAGTAGTACAAAATACCTTCGTTAGAGTGGTGCTTGGGAAGGGTTCCCGCGTAAATACAAAATAATAGCGGACCATCTATGCTTAAACTTCACATTTAGCAATCTTATTGATTTGTTCTTATAGTCGAAAAAGAGCAGTTTTACCCTGTAAGCTGGCGATAGATTCAAAAAGTCCCACCACTACAGCCTTCGAGGGGCTCTTCCCTCTATCTAGCCACTGTTGGGTGGATAGCTCTTACTACGAGTCGAGTTATCTAGCCCCTCGACCCCACAGAAATCGCTAGGGAGCCCCCCCTCCCCACAAGTAATCAACCAACCCTGAATCTGATTTACCAGTTTCTTCGCCAAGTGAGGTCTTGAGGTAGAAATTAAAAGCATTTTGTAGCAGATATGCGTTGTGGTAACACATTCATCTCCTTCAGAGGACTATTCTTCTACCTTGCTATTGGGCTACCTTCGCCCCCCATCCACTGACGTCACACCACCTTCTTCATGTCACGTGCAGAAAGTCGTTATATTCGTCATTCAAACCTTGCTAGTGTGCAGATACTGTTCTAGTATTCAAAATACTCACCTGGTTACTGAGGTAGTTACGATTGCTACGAAAATAGGTCTTCCAAAATCCAAATATTTGAGAAGTAGTGTCACACTTGTAGCAGTTCCTCGGAGCCGGCTACACCTATTGAACAGGTTGGCGAGACAAATCCTGCTCTGGGAAGCGAGGAAGGTTACCTTGCGGCCTTTCTTGGAGTAAGTACAACTTCCCATATTTTTCTGCAGTTTCCTTGATACCCAAGAACCATAGGTATTGATTTTAATTCGGACTTCTTAATCGATTAAAGATTTAATCGGTATAAACTACACCCCGTCTTTTTGAACTATACCCAATTCATATAATTTAGTTAATAATTAACTCTTCTTATATTTAAATCATTGGTTCTGAATACGAGTTGTTTATTCCCTTAGAATGTTAACAACTCTACTTCACACTCTCTGACGGCGTGGAGGAGGAGCAAGTTCACAGTTGAGTCAACCTGAGATTTATTTGCTTCTTTCCTTTGTAACGAAGCAAGAAGGAGGCCCCGCCCCCCAGGCACAATTCATCCTTTATTAATCAGCAACTCCATGTCAACATCCATCGAGCAACCACCTAACCAAACAACGATGTCTGCCAGGGACACTGAGCGCACTACCGTCAAGGCCCTCCCATAGCCGACTCTCAAGATGGCCGAGGGCATATAAGGGCCTGCCCCCACCACCCGAGCTCAGTCTGTTACAGTCACGCGTCTCATCAAGTGCTCAAACCCAGTTTAACAACTCATCCCCTCTAATCATAACGATGGTACATGAATTGAGAAGTTAGTGAGTGATCCAGTGCAAACATATTCGCCAAAAGTCTAGGTACTTACCCACCAGTCTTTATTCTCTGAGTCCGTTTAGCCAAGGCCTGGACTTCAAGATGTTGTCGCCTACTCCAAATTGCCAACACGATGGAACCGGTATGTCATTTGACCCCCTAACTGAGGCAAGTTTGCCCTGTTTCCAGACAAAATGTACTAAAATAAAATGACCATGGATGGAACGGCATAAAAACCCTTACATCGACATATCGTAAGGTAATTTCAGATACCATCATAATGTCGCTAAACTCGATGCATCGATAGTTCGGAGCTATCGATACATTTTGGCCTTCCTCGCCCTGCCTGCCCTCACCCTCTCACATTGTGTGATGAGTGCTCGGAGAAGCTGCGTCCGTCGTGTAACCGCCAGATCTTGCCCTTTGGCCTGAGTCAGCATTTTGTGCTTCGCTGCGGAATTCTGATGTAAGTGACCAGTATACTCCAATTTCCAGGTTCTGTAGTGTCCATAATTTGTATTTATAGCCAATATTTTGTCGAAGCGACTGGTGTCTCGAGCGACAGGTGTTTTGCTCTACAAGCCTTAAGAGGAACGAGGCCCTGGAAGCACACTGCTACGGAGATCTGCAATTGGTCCAAGTTTGGCAAGGGTGAGCCCCATTCCCTCAAGTTTCCTAGTAAGCGCTTACTTTTCACCTAAAACCTGGCTAAATCCCCCTTATTGTAAAAATCCTGTAAAGTAAACATAGAGGAAGAAACAAAAATTCAGTAAAGCAAAGTCAGAAAAAGTCAAGTTGTAGTACGTGTTGTAAAGTCAAGGAATCTAAGTCAAGAGTAGTAATAAGATAAAGAGAGTGTTGTATCTGTTTTATATTGCGATTACGATTAAGTGTGGTAAACATAAAATATCTTCATATACATGTTTCTAAAATCCTTCAGAGCATAATAGAAAAATCCGCTTCATGGTATAACCCTTATAATTTTTCACGAATAAAAACCCTACGTGTTAATCTTGTGTTACTCATTTCAGAAATCTACCTTTTCAGCTCAGATTTAGACTCAGGTAACTCGCAAGTAAAGGTTTGGGTAATCCCTGAGGTCAATTACCGACCCAGGGTGGTGGCAGCGGACCCTTAGGAATTTCAACCAAAAACGCTGCAAATGGTTTATTATTTTTCTACATAGATCACTCATCTGCAAAGCCACCAACCATCCAACATGAAGAAAAACATCGATCGCATTTCGGTCAGCTTTAATTTGAACGGAGATTAGGCCTCTTTTGAGATTCACACTCGTGTTTCTGATTTATCGTACGTCCAAACTTTAAATTCTCGTATCGAGCGAACGGTTTGTCCTACAGAGCTCCGGGTGGTCTCAAAAAATTCTAAAAATGCTATAGAATCTTAAATTGAAGAAAAAACAATACCTTTATGTCAAAAATTTTCGAGTTAGGGCGTTTTCAAAACTTCAAAATTGATTTTGGAACCCTTAGAAGTGACCTACCTCAACTAAAATCTTCGGGACACAACTAGACCCCAGAAGGAGCCTACATACCAAATTTCACCAAAATCGGTCAATGCTAAGTGGCAAAAGTGCCGCGTACGGCATATGGACGGCCAAATTTTTATTCGATTTTTGGATTCTATGTACCTTGAAACGTAAACCATCAAATTTTGAGGGGATGTTAAAATTTTTTTCTAGGTCGATTCCAAAGGTTCATTATTGAAAATAATAAATCAAAAGGTGGAAGCAACGACCTCACGAACCCTCAGTTTGAGGCGTCTTCTACCTAAGGTATCCTAGGATTGTACAGCTCAAAATATCTTACTAATAGAAAAGGAATTAGGATTTGGGTTAAAGGAATAAACACCTGATTGGAAGGAATAAAGTACTTTATTAACAACAGATTAGTAACATTAAATTCACAGTAACACTCCTCCCAGTAATTGGCCTTAAGCGCAGCCACAATTCAATAGTACACTTAAATTTTAACTATTAACTTCAAATCAACATAAACCAGTAGGTTAGTTCACTTGCCTAACCCCATCAAACCCCTTGAAATCATAACCCAAAACTTTTTATTACATTTGGTGACAACGGTAGAATTGATTGTCTACCCAAAACCGCCAAATTGATATTTCACTTACAACCAAAATTCAAAGTTTAACTACCCAAATTCTTATTATTACACCTTCATTCACTGAAATATGTTGATGTACGTTGGTATGTTCAAAATTTGAACAAAGGACATACGTCATTTAATGACGTATGTCCTATAGGATCGTCAATTCTTGATACATGATGGACTGCTCAAAACCATGATATAAACTCAAAAGCCGAAAAATGCAATTAGGAGTTACTACAGGCAAAAATTGACTCTACTTTGAAGAATCAGTACCGAAATTGTAGAGGAGTATTAAGAACATTGGAGCGTTTCGAAAGCCAAAATATTATATGACCCAACAGTGAGCTTATTTTGGGTAGATCTCTGGAAAAAATTGTTGAAACATTGCCTATTGACAAATCAATATCTTTATAAATACAATCATTACCTTCCTAGGAACAATTTTACCGCCTTCGGAACACTTCAAAATCAGCAAAATGTTGCTTAAGAACCAGCATGACACATCTAGCATTTTGACGAAATGGAGGTAGGGACGGTTTCTGATTTGAATTTTTGCGCCTGAGTGAATGGTGACGTCCGTTTCTCGATGCGGTCGCTAGAATCGCTGCTATTCGCGATTTAGTCCGGATAGCACAACAAAAATCGTCTAACAGCAAGACACTTCTACTACAGTCAACCCATTAGTCACTACCTTATCTCCTAAACTGCACTCGTACTTCAACAGTGTCCTGACAATGCCTACCAATGGTGAAAGCTAGCTCGACATAAGAATATATGACTCAAACTGAGGATCTGCTCATGGAAGAAGTATTAGGAGGAGTCACTCAAGGTTAAAAAGTGGGCTGGACAAATCCTCTACTACTGCTGCGCTCTGGTGAAGCATAAATGAAACATCTCGGAAATAGTATCAGGGAACGCCATTAGATAGAGGTATAGGCACGCGCCCTCATGACCGAAATTTCAAATGAATGCCGGCAACAGCGCACGACATTCGAAAAAATATACTACAAGTTCAGTTTTTCGAACACGAGACCTTTATACCAAGCGTGTTGTACCAGCACCCTAATGTGCTCAGCCTTCCTGATTTCTCTCCGAAAAAAATTGTATGGTTCAAGTTGTTCTCAACCAGTTCTACCGGTAATTTGATATAAATCTTGCAAATAAAGTAGGTCATACTCGGTTCAAAAAGGAATCGATCCAAAATTTTCTATGACACAATATCTCAACATGAATTAAAAAAAAAACACTTATTTTAATTGGACAAAAGAAATAGTTGAGCGTGTTTTTCTTTTCAGTTTGCTTGTTGCCAAAAAATGTGAGGTAGTAACCTAGAACTGAAATAGGTACCTTTTATTATTATTATTTTTTTTTAAATAGTCACCTACTTTGTTTTTGACCGACTTCAACGCGCCGAAGGCGCGCGAAAGAGGAGGTACTCAATTCGGGTTGTCGTGGGACGACGATTTTTTTTTTTTTTTTTGTATGTCCGAGTCGCTTGCATTTCTTTATTCTGGTACCAATCTGTCTGATTCTTTTTGAAATGTGTTCTACCAGTATCCGTGGTGGTCCCATTTCAAACAGATTTCATTTTGCTCAGTTAAAAGTATCAAAACTTTGTGAAAGAAGTTGAAAAACGTGGTTCCCGTTTTCGGGAATATTGGTCCGCATTCACTTTCCTTGCCCTGTGACTTCCGACTGAGTCGATGGAGGACCATTTGTGTATAGTCAAATTGAAGGTCTGATTGTAAGCTTTAAAATGATATGCTATATGAGGGGGGTTCCGATAACTAAAAGGTGCTGCGGGGGATGAGAAACGGGGAAATTATAGTGGCTTTTAGGTCAGAACCTGCATGAGCCATATCAAACGTGTCTACGAATGCTCATGTATGTGAGTTTTCCTACCAAGTATGAGCGATAATTATAGTACTGTTAGTTAGGTATTCTACCAAGTGGGTGTAGCACATAGCTCCCTCGTCATTCATAATATAGTTGGATATCTAATGGTATAGGAGATCGTCATAACTGCATAGTGCCGTACCAAATATGAGATATGTAGTACAATTTGGTGATAAGAGGGTCTTTTACCAAGTGGGTGTAGCACATAGCCCCCTCATCACCGATAACATGATTAGGTAATAGAAGACGGCATCGTCAGAACTGCATAGTGCCCTTCTAAATATGAGGTATGTAGTACAGTTAGGTGATGAGAGAGTATTCTACCAAGTGGGTGTAGCACATAGCTTCCTAGTCATCCATAATATAGTTGGCTATGTAATGGTATAGGAGATTGTCGGAACTGAATAGTGCAGTACCAAAAGTAGTGTAGTAGTTGGCTGTTGGCATGGACATGGAGCAGACCTGGCGGGCTAAGATAAGAAAGTATGATACAGATGATTTGCGGCAAGCAGTGTCAGAGCTAAAAGGAGTGGAACCCAACAACATCAGGGTGATGGCTGCGACCTTGTCGTGGCGCGGAGTGTGGTGCGGGAAAAGTGCCACGGAGTTGCGCGAGTTGGGCATCTCGGTGGGCGTACTCCGTGGTGTCACCAGACGCGTCCTGCTCGGCTCATATCAGAACTGGTGGTCTTTTTATAGAGGCACTTCCCTTCATCCCTCTCTCCCACCCCCACCTTCCTCATCTTCCCTCATCCCTAGAGCTGGCGTCGGGTGAGTCCTGGGCGTCCTCCCCGTTATATTATTTATTTATTTTGTTTTATGGCGTGCCCCCTACGTCAGAAAGACCTTTAGTCTTTGAGGGGAGCTTATTAAAAAAAAAAAATAATGGCATAGGAGATTTTGGAACTGTATAGTGCAGTTCCAAATATAAGGTAGGTATATAGTACAATTAGGTGATGAGAGGGTACCTATTCCACCAAGTGGGTGTAGCACATAGCTTCCTAGTCATCCATAATATGGTTGGCTATGTAATGGCATAGGAGATTGTCGGAACTGAATAGTGCAGTACCAAATATAAGGTAGGTATATAGTACAATAAGGTGATGAGAGGGTATTCCACCAAGTGGGTGTAGCACATAGCTTCCTAGTCATCCATAATATGGTTGGCTATGTAATGGCATAGGAGATTGTCGAAACTGTATAGTGCAGTTCCAAATATAAGGTAGGTATATAGTACAATTAGGTGATGAGAGGGTTTTCTACCAATTGGATGTAGCACGTAGCTCCCTCGTCAATCATGTCATGGTTGTGTTGTTGAATTGTGTTGTCAGAACTACCAAGTACCTAGCAATTATGAACAAAGTCGACCAGTTAGGGGATAAGAGAGTAGATTGGTAAGTAGGCAAGTGAACCAAATACCTCCTGAAACTGATCCTAAAATGGAAACTCATCTATATGTATGGAAACTGATCCGGATTACAGAATGTGGTCCACCCTACGGCTTCTGGTTCACCTTACTGAAATGATTTACCCGCAGTTTTTCAAACAGTTTTAGTAATACTGTGATTACTAAAACTGTTCGAAAAACTGCGGGTAAATTAATTTCAGATTTATATTGAGGACCACTAAAAAGTGAAAAATAAAAAATAATATAAAATGGAAAAATAATAAAATAAATACCTTTTTAACAAAAAAATGGACCGACCTCAAAAATGATGTCTGTAAACACCAAAAAGGGAAAAATAATTCTTTCAGCAAATACATACTTGATGTAGTAGGTTGTTGGACATAGATATCTAGTCAACAGATGGTATGTTGGAATACCAACAATTATTTTCAGTGTGATTCACACTTATTTTCACACTCATATCCTCCATCATACGATAGCAGTGACATACTGCCCAATAGTTTCGGAACACTTATATCTACTCGTATTCATGTTTTGTATGGCACGATCGACGCATGTTGTAATACTCACCAGATCATGTGATTAGTACTTATAAACCACAGCGTATCCAGACAGGTAGGTATGTACGCATTGAAGTCGCCGCCGTGCCCATCTGTAGACACAAACATCTTATAGATCTTCTACTTACCAACATATTATTCTTTTTCGCAAATATATACCTCTCATACTACGAACATGCTTCCACACTGAGTATGAATGTAAATAGCTAATTAGGTAACAACGCTTCCGAAGGTATGTAGCTACATTACAATATGTCCACCAATATAATAATAAAGTCCCATGTAATAATAAAGTCCCAAAATACTAGTCACAACCATTCCTAGGGAGGTTCACACTTACTATCGTACTCATATGGCAGCAGAGACGTACTAGGTACCTGATAGTTTGGGGAGCACATTTTAACTCAACGGTAACCAGATCATCGAATAATTTATCGGTAGTAAGTTTGTGGCATGGCGGCGACTTCAATGCGTACCTACCTACCTGTCTGGATACGCTGTGGTTTATAAGTACTACTCACATGATCTGGTGAGTATTACAACATGCGTCGATCGTGCCATACAAAACATGAATACGAGTAGATATAAGTGTTCCAAAACTATTGGGCAGTATGTCACTGCTATCGTATGATGGAGGATATGAGTGACAATAAGTGTGAATCACACTGAAAATAATTGTTGGTATTCCAACATACCATCTGTTGACTAGATATCTATGTCCAACAACCTACTACATCAAGTATGTATTTGCTGAAAGAATTATTTTTCCCTTTTTGGTGTTTACAGACATCATTTTTGAGGTCGGTCCATTTTTTTGTTTATAGTCACCTACTTCGTTGGAAAAACGGGGTTTTTCATGTGAACGTAGGTAATCTGAACCAAGCAATAAGATCTTATTGACAAAGAACCCGATTACTGTTCGTTAATACTAATTACCTCTATTTCGGAAGGAGGAAGGTCTAGTTAGAGGAAGTTCCTCTAATCGGAAGGAAAATCATAGTGGTTTTCAACGTACCTATAATAACATTCAAATGATTTTCCACAGCTACGCCACTTCAAACAACTACACTTCTCAGACGTGATCAAATCCACAGTACATTGTTATGTATGTCATGATGAAATGTGAAAAAATAGCGAAACTAACATTATATAGAAACTAAATGAGAGAAGATGAAGTCAAATAATGTAGATAAACTACTCAATAGGTAGAATCACAATCATAAATTTAAAAAAAAAAATAATGAGTAAAATTGCTTCTTCTCACTTTCGCGTCTGCGTTCTACCCTCCCCCTTAGTTCACGCACTCCTGTGTTTGGCCACGTAAGCTAATAGTTCATTTACGCTTCCAGAGGTGGAGATACTTTAGCAAGCAGCACAGATCCACCTATGGAGTGACTGTTCCTGATACTTATTCCATGATCTGCCGCTTTATTCTTCCCCTCACCACAAACCTGTATGATGAAGAAAGGCAACATCATGTGTTGTAGGTACTTGATTGCTGTATATAGCATGATAGGTACGTACGTTGAGGTGTGTTGCGGGTTAGCATCCCAAATATTGCCGTTGTATTCCTAAGGTGGATACTATGGGCAATGTTCCATGTAGACTGATTATTAATAAAATGTGTCTCGTTAAAAGTCACTTCTCTGTCTCCTTAATTATTATTTACCCCCACTAAACATCATGAATATGGAGAATGAGGTTGGCGTAGAGGACGAGATAAGTATAGGTCTGCCACAGAAACTTTGCATCCCTTTGGCGCATTCTTCTGGAGAACATAGAACTAATTATCTCTTATCATCGAGCAGATTCCCACGCCTAAGATAATGTTTCAGGAATTTCTCCACTAAAAAGGGACTTGATTTCCCTCCTACTGCAGCTTGAAATTCGTGCATTTCCAAAATTGAAATTTCGTGGCACTACACGAACATTAAATTTCTCACAGCTCCAATTTCCGTGTTTAGGTTTCACCATGGAAGGTTGATTATTGTAGTTTGCAGATCCGCCACCTAGGGGGCGCCACATGGATGCAAAGTTTCTGTGGTAGACCTAGAGTCATCCTATTAAATCCATTATTTTCCAACGTATTTTCGGTAAACTCTTTGGTAAAACTACTTGTAGAGGATCTGATGTTGATTTGAAATATCGACATCTGAAAATTGAGTTGAACATGTGCCATGCTGATTTCCCAGGAAGATGTTTGATGTGCTATGCTGTTTCAGTTTCTTCAACATCGTTCATTATCTTATTTGGTTTATTTCTATGCCTTTTTCGGCCAATTAGTTGATTTTAAATTAATAAAGGATTAACTTGAAAAATTACATTCCTGATATTACCACTTATCATTCTATTTTTCTTAAATAGAATCCATTCTAGGCCTCTGTGATTTCACTGTTGCTAGACTGAGTTGATGTCAAAGCTTTCCACACAGGAAGAAGATTAAACCTGAGGCGCTCTTTGGTGAAGTTTAGTGTGTGGCCGAGACACTCTGGGAGGAAGAGATATTGGCAGATGGAACGCCAACGGTGATGGTGATCGCTGTGTTAGAACCTGAAAAAATGGATAGGTAGGTACGCACATTAAACTTCCAGGAAAAAATTATTTCAAAATCAAATTTTTACGGGTTTCTTGCGTTGCAAAACTGAATGACGTAGAATTCTGAGCCTTAAAAATGCAAATGCATCATTCCAGTTGTTGTATTTACATAAATATATTTTTGGTAGTCCTACTATAAACCCATGTTTGGCATGAAACTGTTATCACCTTTACAATAAAGATTTTTAATCGCGTCGTACATTGGGATAATTAACTGCTCCTCAAATATGATATCATTGATCACGAACTGATAATGTTCAGACGTTATTATTGCATACAGTCAGATCAAAGGAGTGAGATAACTAAAACTCAGTGTGACGACTCTACTCCCTTCCTGTATGGAGAGTTGGATGAGGAAATCTACATTCAGCAGCCTAAAGGATTCTCAGACGTAACGAACCAAGTCTGTCAGTTATGTCAAAGCATTCATGGTCTGAAACATGCGCCTCAGTGTTGGAACAAAAGATTTGCCCAATACCTCTTCAAATTGGGTTTCCATTTGAGTGACGCAGATCCATGCTCACTTGTTCAAATGATAAGTAAAGAGCTTATGACAGTAATCGCGCTCTATGTAGATGACGGGCTGGTCGCAACCACTGACGAAAATGAATCAAAAACGTTCATGGAACAATGGGGTATTTCAGTCAATTTAAAAAAAAAAATTTTTCAAAAGAGTTTGGCTCAGGAATGACGGTAATTGGGTCTGTTCGTCGAGAAAATATTTTTAAAAAATCAGAGAAGCTAAGGAAAGTTGAAGATTTGAACGGTGTGGCGTAGCTAGCCAATCGTGACGTAGCTAACTGTCTTTGAAAAAAGTATCCATACACAGAGAACCGATGAAACCCTTGGAGGACCTCTTGGATACTACAAAATACTACGCACACATAAATGTGTGTGCGTTAAGGGAGGCCCGCCTTTTTTTCAAACGTGTGATCTCTTTAATTAATTTTTCTACCACATGTTATAGTATCATTGGGCTTAAAGTTGGATTATAAAGGTTTTCAAGGGTGCTGAATCCAAATTTGAGGTCAAAAACCTGATTTTCCGACCCACCGAAATACCCCATTGAAGAACGAATTCAAAATCACAGTGAAACCACCGCCATACCTACTACTTGGGCATCCAAATTGATAAAAGAAGTTATGGCTCACTCAAAATCCACCAAGCTGCATACTGCAAGAAAATTCTTGAGATTCCGATTTTGAAGGAGATTTCATCAAATGAAACCGAAGAAAGATCGGATGAAGACTAGCAAAAGTTTCCCAACAGGCGGAGGGACAAGGCTAGACATCGCGAACCCAGTGGGCACAGTCTCCAGATCACTTGAAACTCCCACGTTGAAAGATTGCGGGAGAGGTAAGAGGATTTTTAGATACCCGAAGGGAACTTAGAATTATGGTGTAGTCTACAAAAACAACATCAAGAAAGGCCAACTACTATGTTTCAGAGACTCAGACTACGCTAGTGACATCAAGACAGGACATACAACAACAAGAGTTGTATCTTTGTACTCAGGCCAATGGGGTATTTCAGTCAATTTAAAAAATAAAAAAATTCAAAAGAGTATGGCTCAGGAATGATGGTAATTGTGTCTGTTCGTAGAGAAATTTTTTTAAAAAATCAGAGAAGCTAAGGAAAGTTGAAGATTTGAACGGTGTCACGTAGCTAGCCAATCGTGACGTAGCTAGCCAACTGTCTTTGAAAAAAGTATCCATGCACAGAGAAGCGATGAAACCCTTGGAGGACCTCTTGGATACTACAAAATACTACTCACACACCCGCGTGGCATAAGTGTGTGTGAGTTAAGGGAGGCCCGCCTTTTTTTTTTCAAACGTCTGATCTCTTTAAATTATTTTTCTATCACATGTTAGAGTATCATTGGGCTTAAAGTTGAAGTATATAGGTTTTCCATGGTGCTGAATCCAAATTTGAGGTCAAAAACCTGAATTTCCGACCCACCGAAATACCCCATTGTCCTGCCCAATGATGACGCGGGGTATATCATTCACCATGGATGTCACCTCTCCTCTTTAAAAAAAGGGCCATTTTTCTGCGATTCTCTTAAGATTTATGGTCTGAGGCTTCAACTTCAGCTCACCCATGGTTCGAGCCCGCATCAGTTTGAATCTATTTCCATTATCTTCACACTTTTTTTTTGGAAATCTCTAAATTCACTTCCTCAGAATCTGCTTCCATTCTACTGACATTAGCTGTCCACGCCAAAGAAACTGGCTTTTTGTGACCTCTCAACCCCAATTTCATGGCCAACTCCTTCTCCACCATGGTGATTGACGAGGCATCGTCCAGGAGAGCGTAGGTTTCAACCGTTCGAGACAGACCATATAGTCGAACTGGAAGTATTTTCAGTATTGCATTCCATGTCTCTCCTCCGCTCTTCTGGCTTTCAGCATGGGCGTTCACATTCTCTTCCCTCATCGTGCTACTCTCATCGTTATGCAGCTGAGCATTTTGAGTTTTTCCACTCTTTTCGTTTCTAGCCTAGCCTGCTTACTTTTGTGTGAGGAAGTGTGGTGCCTCACTACACAATTTACAATCGACTGGTACGTTACAACGATGGCTGGCATGATGGGGGTTCAGACAACGGAAACAAAGCCATCTCTCATTGCAATTTCAACTAAAGAAGCCAAACTCGTTGCTGCTAGCGAAGCTACTAGGGAGATGATATGGCTTGAAGAGGTTGTTAAGCGTTATTATGGAGTTGTCATCAATTCCAATTTTAGATTCTGACAATGAAGCGGCAATTTAATTACTGCACAATCCCGAACTTCGCTAGAGAACAAAATATATCAAAGAAGAATTTCAAGTTGCGGATATTAACGAAACTTCTGCACAAACCAAGGCTGAAGATGATTTTTGGGAGAATAGGGCTTGACATTCTGATCACATCTCTGAAGCTATGAATGAGGGAAAGTATTTAAGTGCATCAACAGCCAGAGATTGTTTATGGCGACTGCAATATTGTTGTTGTTGAAATTAGTCACATGATGTTACGCTTAATCAGCGATAAATCTAAAAATATATTTTTGTGTTTAATGTTTTCTGTAAAAGTCCGATTGTGATTATTCCTAAATGTTTAGATTCCTTTTGAACAGGTAGCTCTCATTATTAATTTCTTTGATAAGTACCTACTTACCCATAAACTGTAACGTTCTGTTTTATGGTAGAATCAATCAGTAGACTTCCATTTCCTTGGCGTGGCACTTTTGAGGTACGACGTGAGGTTTTATTTCAGTTGTTGGCCAGTAGTTTTAAGCCACGTCCAGTTTTCGGCATCTTGTTGAAGCTGAAACCCAATACTTTATCAGCAACACCATTCATACTTCCCAACGATACTGCATGCAACCTGCCTGTCAGTAGATTCCTAGTTATTTGTTGCGGTTCGAACTTATGATGCATCATCATGTTCCGAACTTCTTTATATTTATGATGTGCACTTTCTCCTTTGAGGTGAATTTTGGTCGTATATAAAGTATATACTACTTGCTTCCAGCAGTACTTTCTTTTAAATTAACTGGCTTGGGATTCCCTCAGCAGCTTTCAACTAGTGGTAACTGTTGTGTGACCAGAACTCTGGAATTAGTTTGACCTGATGCCAGGAGATGGCGACTGTGTAGACATCGCCCCTACCTACCTACCTACCTAGATTCATCAGAATAAACCTCAGTTCCACTTGATCGATCGTATAATTTATACTACCTATCTCCTGCCTTTCCTAATTAAAAAATAGTTAAATTCAACAGCAGACCTGTCGCCATTATTGGCTAAACGTTCTTTCTCTTCGAGATTCTCTTTCCAGTACGTGGAATTTAATTAATTTAAATGATATGTGAGATGTGCGTTGCTATTTCGTGTTATTTTCGAACAAAACTCATTTTCATGAAAAAAATCGATGCATTTGCAGTAAGAAATCGAGTTGACTGAGGAGGACGCAGACTTTGTCGTACCAGAACCCGAAGTTCTTTTGGTCCAACCGGATGAAGAAAAAGCTGCCCTGTTCGCAAGAGCAGCGTGATCCCCGATCCAAAAACTTGAACCAGGGAATAAGCCAAGGAAAAAAATATGAAAAGGCAGGACTTCATAGGGACTAGGTACCGTGAATGCATGTAACTTCGGACAAAATCGAATTTTAGTGGTAAATCTCCTCTACAGCATCCACAGTGCTGACCCTAGACAGTTCGTTCATAAGTTTCGTTATCACCTGTTGTCAGTGTTCATTTCCCGCTCGTTGGTCCTGCTTTTATTGATCGGTTGTCGTCCAATAATTGTAAGCATATCATTTTCAATTTATCGTTTTTCTCAGAATGTAGGAAAACCTCCTTTGGCACGCACTGTTAAGTGGAGTGAACCAACCAAAATACTTTTAGTTTGTAGGGGATATTGTTATGAAGCGATCTGGCTAGTTTCATTGCTCTAATGCTATAATTTCCGACTGCAGCAGTATTTATGTACTTTCTTTCACTTTGTGTAGGAAACTTCGGACAATGGGAAAACCTCTTCCAGTGCGGGCTTACCGGGTGTATAACCCAGTTTACCTCGAAAATGCTAACAGAGAAGTAAAGATGAAGCTTCTCAGAAAAATATTGATTGGGGACAATTTATCCTCCCATGTTTCCATCAGAGTACTTTAATTCTACGAGTACTGTAATAAGACTGTGTGAAGAGAACAACATTGAGTTCGTCTTGTTCCACCAAATTGCACTCACCGTCTACAGCCGCTTGATGTAGCCATTTTTGCTCAATTGAAAAGGAAATGGCATGTAGTCATAATTGAGTGGAAGAAAAAAAATCGAGGGGTCCTTCCCAAAAGTGAGTTCCCTGGCATCCTGAAAAAGGCCCTTGATTTGCTGGAAAATAAATCACAGAACCTCATTGCAGGTTTTAGAGCAACAGGCATTTTTCCCCTTTCCTCAGAGAAAGTCCTTCAGCAGTTCCCCAAATTCAGGATTCGCAATGAAGATGTGTTGCACATTGAACAAGACCACCCTGCATGGGCATCGTCTTTTGAATTGTTTCTGAGAGACAATGTTCGCCAACAACGCGCTCCACTCAAACCTCGAGGGGAAAAGATGATTAAAATTAGTGGACGGGCACCTTTATTTAATGACCAATTTCTTGAAGTTCAATTCTAGAGACTTTGATCTGTACATTTTACTGAGATTTTGTGATACCGATTGTATACGCATAATAAGGACCCACATATTTATGAGTTCATTAATAATGTGTCTGTAATAGCTGAAGAATTTTACTTGAATTACCGAATGGTAGATAAAGAAAATACCTTCCTAGTAACGCAGATAACTGTTGTAAAATTCGAGTCAAGTTTTCTGATACCGATTTTATATAGGTTCCTGTGATCTTTAATAATGTTTCGTTGATAGATAAGGAATTTTTTTCACTTGGACAAAAACATAGGTACTCTATTACTAATGCAAGTGGTAACTGTTGTGAAATTCAAGTCAGCTGGTATTGGTGCCTGTAAAACTTGAACTGTTGAATTCAATTTCTCGTATTATGAATAAAAAGTAAATATAAATTGGTACTGTTTCGGGTTTATAATCACCTGGTGACCTTCAGTCTAGCATACAAGTCTAAAGTATGAAGACTACCAACAGAAAGTGTGTGGTGATTTACAGAATTATAGTTCCCCTGTCTACTAGTCAGGCTGACAAAAAGAGGAATTGCAAGCCAGTTGAACAAAATAAAGCGTTTAGAGGCAAAAGCTACTTGCTAGTCTTATAATATAAAACACTAAAGCCGTGGCTTTATGGAGGGAAACCAAATAGCTCAATGATTTGAGAACTTTATTTTAGTACAGCACCATGGCACAACTGCATTGCACCTTAGCATAAATGTTCGATGGAATTTACAGCATCATCTAAGCTACTTTCGAAGGTAATTCTATGGCAACAAATTTAATGTGAAATCATGTTGAGCGACCCCAATTAGGCTAGTTTGACCACAGGAAATAGAGAAAACACGATTAACTCACTCGCAAAACCGTTTTTTTGGCTCTCCTGGAAAGTTTGCTAAAGTTAGATGTGTCATGGAGCGCCTCAAACAAGAATGGCCTAAGGACTGAAGAGGAAACTTTTTTACTTCATCGCTTTCGAAACATTGTGATTATACCTTTCATAAAGTAAGTTATTAAATAATTTTGTCATGTTTGGTCATTTGAAACGTTTTTTTCCTTTATTCTCATGATCAAAATTCAATTTTGAAAAATAAAAATGTTTGCGTTGGTCTGAAATAGATTATGTTACAATATATCAAACAGAATTTTACGGTAACACCATTGTGACGTTCATATTAGGCGGATGACCCAACCACTGAGTGAACGAGGAGGAGGGGGATTCACTGGTCCTGTGACAGGGGGAAAGGAAGGACGTTCAGTCTTGTCCTTGACACCGAAACCACGCGTCCGGAATATCACCTTTCGCCTCGTTATCGCGACCCGTCCGACACGACCTTTTCTTTTATTCCGGCCCGACCCCTCTCAATTATTGGTAAGTTTTTACTGAATAAACCCTCCTTTTGCCCGCCTTTACATTTGATTTTCATTCTCCCTTCTCCCGCACCTCATATGGTAGCAGAGCGTGGTTACGATCCACGGACCTCTGGGTTATGGGCCCAGCATGCTTCCACTGCGCCCTGAAATCCTTCTGCCCTGTAGACCAATCAGCAACAGTTACTCTACTCGTGAACCCCCCTGTTTCAGAAATGGACCCCGACCATGAAGAGGAGGAATTGCTGCTCCAGCCCACCCCTGACGACCAACAACAGGAGCAGTTGGTATCGGAATTAGAGAGTTGCTCCCTATCCAACACCAACCCCACAACACCATCCCCGCCAATCCCACAGCCCTCTGCACCCACAATCCCTGCGTTGATGGCTCTCGTCGTCCTTGCGCCATCACGGGCAGTACAGCGTGCCAACCAGTGGCGGCGGCGACAGCCATACAACACATCCCAACGACCACGCCCACAACATCCACCCCCACCAATAGTACCGATCCCCCAAGAGACCATGACAATCACCTTTGGGGGTGCGACAATCACCATCACTAAGCCATTCCAGCCAGCCCCCCCCCCCCCAACCTATCAGTGCCTTCAAAGGACAATTTCATTAAAAATTTTCATATTTCAATTTACTTTCCTCTGTTCTAACGTATCTTTCATTCCATACAATGTCAATTTAATTTGATTTATGTTTTACAATGCAAATAACTTCTACCATTGAAGCACTGTACAATGTAATACGACCATAGGACTAAATGTGCCCCTCTCAATTATTCCGGTCCGACCCCTCTCAATTATTGGTAAGTTTTTACTGAATAAACCCTCCTTTTGCCCGCCTTTACATTTGATTTTCATTCTCCGTTCTCCCGCACCTCATGCCATGTATCTAACTCTTTTTTTTAAATGATCATCCCAGACTAATAAAACTTTTACACTATGTTGGCTCCTCGGGTATGCAAAAATAATGGAAAAATTGATCAAAATATCAATCTTTCAAGAACACCTGTTTTTTGTGTTTCCAAAAGTTAAGAAATATTACATACCTACGTTGTGTTGCTCAGCGACGATATGATCCTAAACAGGCCTTACGGTTGACTTGAAAAATTCGAAACAATATCAGGCTAATGACAGGCATTCTAACGGGACATTATGACTTCATCAGAATGCTAAATATCGTGGACAGTCATTTTCACCAATGTGTCTATGCGAACAAGAAGAGGATTCAGCTGAGCACTTGTGCAGATGCGGCCGTTTCTGGAGATCAAGAACGGAGGCATTCGGTCAGCACATTGTAGAACGCGCATCATTGAGGAAATTTCGTAGGAACGCATGAAAAAATTGACTGATATCAGCAAAAGATTGACTAACTCCAAAAAGGGGTAGCCGGCGGAATCCTCTTTTTTAAAAAGGGCCTCGAAAGTGGGAGATTATAAGCCATCAGAGCTAGAAACGTTTCCAATGGCAACCCCAAGCAGTGAGTGAATGACGACTGGCTTTGAACAACAAACGAACGAACACACATAGACACAACATGATATGAAAAAATGATTAATGTGTAGTACGAAAATATACCTAGTTCAAAACAAAACCAGTGTGCCTGACATGAAATAACATTTATAAACCTTTCAAATCCAAATTAAAGATCAAAGGAAAAGAAAGTAAACTCACATCGAAGTGGTCTTCACAGCAATCGAAATGATAGTTTGCTATCACTAACTACATACGCCGGCTTTCCTTTTCTCTTTCTCGCGGCACTGGTATGTTGTTTTCCACTATTCTTTATCGACTCATGGCCGCGGATGAAACACTTGTACACCATTTCAGTAAACGAGTTAAATCAAGCCGAAGCAACACATCAAAAATCAAGTCTAACCGTAAACACAGATGTCAGAAAATTTTCGTCGTGTTTGTAACCTTCCCCTAGATAACACGATTTCATGTTGGACCGAGCATGGATGATCTGTGCATAGAACCATCATCAACATGGAAGAAGACAAGGACGTTGCAAGTGAAGGGAGGGGGTTGAAAGTGGGCGTGGCCTAACGTGAGTAAAGCTGCCCACACACGGTCCAACACGTCGGTTGTGGGGGAAGTCAAAACCTTCCCCCACTAACTTTCCGGACCGAAAAAGCGGAGAGCACACACGTTCCGACAACCGTCAACCGACAGGCTTCATGGATCTTCATTTTAACCAATGTGTAATATCCATGTTTGTTCCACGTTAACGTCACTCTTTTTTTCCTTCGAATTACACAGCACTTTCTTCCTCATACCGTAGGTTTTCAAAATGAGACCATTGTTTAATAAACACAAAAAATTGGGAATTGCATTGGCAATGATTCAATTTTCTCGGCTAAAGAGGCATCGTGTCACCAAAAAACGGAGATGGTGGACAAAAGGTGGTTGGAGAAGAGAGAAACATTGTCGCACATGAGGTAATAGCCCAGTAGAGGATCCAAAATGGGGTCGAGCTTGCTAAAAATGGAACAAGAGATATTTTTATCTAGGGTCGTGTAAGTGTGGAGAAAAAAAGTCTTCGACCTCGAAAACCCTGGGGAAAACTTTTGGTGGGCCAAAAACCACGAAATTTTCGGAATTTTTCTCAGTTTTTCTCTTTTTACGTCTGAAAAACGCATCCTAGCGAAATATTGACCTCAAAGGCAATGAAAGATCATTAAATTATGCGTCGAATGAGCTGGTCAAACTTTAAATTAAGGATGTACAACGATCAAAAATTGACAGTCAAAAAACGTCGATTTTTCCACAATTTCTTATAATTGTGAAACCCCTATTTAGAACGTGTTTTATGATTGCAGCATCAATATTAATCGAAACCCCTCTCCCTAACAGTAACTGTTGTAGAGCATCTATCAAAGAGTGCAAAAAGCACAAGCAATTTTAAATTTGTTCAATTTTGGAATATTTTAAACTCAAAAACCAAATTTTGGGAAATTTAATATTCCAAAAAATATCTTTTTTGTGGTAGTTTGGTGCCCCAAAATGATTTTTATGCAAGTATAAGTGAATAAAATGTCATGTCAATGCAAAACAATATTATCCAAAATGATGTCACTTTCAAACTGAACATTTTCTCTCTAATTTACCATTATTATTTTCTTCCAGGCTGTTGGAAGAATTAGAAACCGAGGATTTTCGTAATTTCCTACGGATGGATGTGGAAGTTTTTGAAGAGCTTTTGAATATGGTCACTCCATTTATTCAAAAGAAGGTAAGTGCGAAAATAGATGTTTCATGTGTAGGTAATCCCTTTTATCACTAAGGGAACCGACGGGAGGGAGCAGAAGAATCTAAATAAGAAACTAATAAAGAATCCGATAAACAAACTTGAAGGACTATTCTGAAAATGCTATTATGATTAATGCGGATGTAATGACTCAAGAACAATCTACGCCCCTCAGGCACCATAAATCCATACCGCAAGCACAACTCCATGACATACTTCCATACGAGCAACGGGATCATGAAAGACCGCTGTCCGCCGCGAGCACACTCACACACTTCGAGCGCCACCCTCGCCTCCTCCCCATCGTTGACCAAGATGGCCGAGGATATAAATAGGGGTGCCCCCACCAACCGCACCCCAGTTTGATAAGTCACGCGTCTCGAGGTAGTCGAACCTAGCTTCATCAACTCATCCCCTCAAAGTGTAACGAGACAGGTACGAACTGAGAACTGTGATCTTGTGCTCCGGTGTGAACATTAAGAAATAGTCTGCCCGTCTACCCGCCAGTCTTTGTACCGCGAGTTCGTTTTGCTAAGGCGCGAATCTCCCGGACATTGCAGCCTTCTCCATTCAGCCGACAAGGACGTACCAGTACGCTGTACGACCCCCGAACCGGGACAAGCACGCCCCGCTTCCAGGCATCCCCCTACATACAAGCCTTAAGAGGAACGAGGCCCTGGACTACAACCTGCTACGGAGATCTTCGATCCAAGCTCGGCAAAAGGGTGAGCCCATTCCCTCCCAAGTTCCTAGTAAGCGCTTACTAATCTCAAATCTGGCACAATCCCCGTAAATATAAAATACCCTGTAAACAAGTAAAGTAAAGCAAAGCAAACATAACTCGTAAATATCGTAAAAGCATAAACAATTGTAAATCTTGTATTATATTTGAAGTTTATAGTTAAATATAAGAAATAGTCACGCTTAATGGTCTAAGTTAAGTGAACTTGAAGTATAGTCAAATCTGAGTCGTAGTTGAAACTTTTATTCAAAGTGCATAATAACAAGTATTTTTGTCGGACTGATACAAGTGATAATAAGAATACCGACATTTTGTATAGTGAAGTATTTCAACAATTGAAAGTACTACATGTTGTAAATTGCAATAACTCCTTCAGAGTGAAACGTAAATATTCCGCTTCACGGTAAAGATATTCTTATTTTCGTGAATAAAAACCCTACGTGTTTCTTAAACTTGAGTATTTATTTCAACAGATCTACCTTCAGCTCCCTCAAGGTAACTTGCAGGTAAAAAGGGTTTATAATCCCTGATCTTTTATGACCAGGGTGGTGGCAGCGACCGCCTAGGAATTTCACCAGAAAAGGATAGAGTTAGTGACCTCTAGGGCCTTCTGCCCTGAGTCCCTTATCTACCTGGATCCCTAGGTACACACAGCAAATAATAATTATAACCAAACTAGGAAACTAGGCTTGAAAGTAAAACAACATATAACGTAAAACAACAATTTATTATAATAATAATTACAAATACACGCACCAGTAAAATTCCAGTAGTAGCCTTGCGCATTAGCCAAATCTCTTTTCATGAAATTGGTAACTGTTCGATAGAGTCGAAGTCTTCTTGTAATAATAATATAACATAAAATCTCTTTTGTGTCAAAGCCTAGAAATTGGCAATAGTAATTCTCATTCCTAACACGCATATTAGGAAAATCCAATCAACAATTCGAATATAATAAATTTGTTGTCGACGACGAAAATCACGTCCGCACGTTGGTGACTAGTCGTCAGGAATAAATAAAATACGTTTAAATTCATATAATCCAAATTAGAAACCCAATAATCACAATTGGTGACCAGCTGTGGGATCATAGTAAAACTACGGTTTTCAGGACCCAAAAACGAAGCAAGTATACCTATCTAAGAGCTTGAAGAGTATTCAGACTGTTGAAATTTGTAACTCGGGTATAGTAAATTTCAAGTAATATTGCACTAATTTTGAATTTTAATCTAAAATATACGACACAAGTTAGTACACACATATTGTACAACAGAAAATTCAGCCGGAAAGTGAGAGGAGCGCAGAGAGTTCAATTTGGTACGCAATTCGTACTCTTTTCTTGTGCATTTACCAACTATTGTCACTCCACACTCCGCCGAATTCCGTTCGTACCGATATTTCGTGAATACCGAAAGAAAGTTCGACCCAAGTTCGAACCGTACTAATTGTTGATCGGACCAATTCACAGTCCGAAAGTAGTTTCGAACACCATACCAGTACTCGGAACGAACCTCAACCCGATCCGGAAATCAGATCAGGGCGTGGTCCGTCCCGATTGGTGATCGAACCAGTAGAGTACTCGAACCATACCACCGTTCGTACTAAGTGACGATTCATTTTGATTCGCCATTCGTACCATTCCGTTCAGACTAGCTAAGCATAGAACGAACCGCTTCACGGTTCGAACCAGTTCGAGAATCGTACCGGTGCATAGGACGAACCATACATAGTTCGAACCGTACGAACAAAAATTTTAATTTTTGACAAAATATCTGAGAAATTTCTAGTAAATTCCAATTCCTTTATATCGTGACACCGTCAGTAAAAGTTCCTTGGGTAGAAATTTGGATTCGATCTTGCGTAACCCCCTCGACTACCGAGTTCAGTGTTGCGGGAAAAAGTGAAGTGTTTATAGTTCGAATTATTTTTGCCCGGGCCTTTTATTGCTCTTGATTTTTTTTTACTGTGACAAAATATCTAACGACATCATGGACGACCCCACGGAGTTAGCAAATGCCATGACGGAGGCGATGAACCAGTTGGGAGAGTTTTTCCGAAAAGCGCAGCCACCAATACAAGGAGGACAGACACCACAACCGAGAGACCTTCCTCGTTCCCTGTTCTTAGAGATTGAACCCTGGAATCCGGACGAACCCGATTCCATTTCGGCCGCTTCATTTTTCGCCGAAGTAGACCAGGCAACACAGGACTTGGATCAGGAACAGCGACTGCGGTTCCTGCGCACACGTCTTAGAGGAGGCGCGAAGAGGTTTCTGCAGGAGGACCTTGGAACCCAACCGTACAACGCGCTGCGCGAAGCTATACTCCAGTGGTACGAGAATGAAGATCCCGAGAAAGCGATGATACGCTTATGGACAATTAAACGACGTCCGGAAGAAAGCATTCGGCGATTCGCGGAGAAGCTGATATCGACCGCGAAAACTGCAGTGCGAAACGAGACCGAGCTCACAGCCGCGCAACGAAAGGAGTGGGTGAGAACCAAAACCCTACGTGCATTCATCAGAGGCGTTAATAAAGAAATCAGCCCCTTCCTACAAAGCAACCCCCCCGACACCCTCGAAGAAGCCGTAAAGCGGGCCGAGGATCTTGAGGACGCAACTCAAGACGAACCAGTCGCCGAATTCAAATGGGACGTCGCGGGAGTCCTAAATAAAGACAACCTTAAATGCTACACATGCGGGGAGGTAGGACATTTTTCGGGAAGATGCCCTCAGAAGATGAACCCCCAAGGACCACCAAAGAACCCGACAACGACTTCATCATCCATGGGACAAGCGAAAACGCCTTGGAAGCAGCCGTCGCCGACCCCTCGATACCCTTGTTTGTATTGCGGGGAGTACAATCATTTTCCCGTAAATTGTCCCCATGGTATACAAAGCACAATCTTCTGTGACTTCTGCGGTGCGCGAGAGCATTTAGAAAACGAATGCTTGCGGAAAAAGAAGATGCTGCCGGTATCACACCCGCGAGGAAACCTCGCCGGACCTGCAGCGGCCGTAGCGACTCAGTCACCCGAGGATGTTGCCAAGGAGGAGGTGCGCGGAGACGAAATAGTGGCCTTCCAAGCGACGGTCAACTGCACAACACGACCCATGATACGAATGAAGATAGGATTGGGAAACTACAACAGAGATGTGATACTGGACACTGGAGCTGCCGTCTCAGCTCTGTCGCACCCGGTACCCGGAGTACCTGTGAAACCCACAACCACCGAGCTTTGGGGGGCGGATGGACAGAGGTTGCCCCTGCTCGGAACACAGGAACTACTGGTGCGGATCGGAGAGAAGAGAACGTCTCATAAATTCTACATATTCCAGAGACCGGACTCACATTTAGATCTAATGGGTCTCGACTTACTAGGGAAGTTCCCTATAGAAATCAAAACTGATACCGGACTCATCACGATGATGAACCCTGATACTGGGGGACAAATGATCCTCGGAGCGGTGTGGGAAAGCCGAAAAATGTTGACACACCTACGCAAATTGAAGGTGAAAGCGACAAAGGAGGAGTCCACCCGATCAACGCCCCCAACGAGTCCGATGACGAAACGACGACCATCGTCGAACCCGAAACCCCAACTCTACGATCCCCGTGAGCCAACGGCAAAAAGGAGTCGATCGACCCCCACCTGTGGACCGACAGCGAAGAAAAGTCGATCGGATCTCAGCAAGGAGCCCGCGGTACGAGCCGTAATCCCGGAAAACCTGCAGGTCCTTGAAGAACTTCCAGTGGAGGTCTGGGACGAACAGCCATCTCGCGAGGAGAATGCACTATACGTTCGACAGCAGTTGAGCCACTTGGTGAAGAACGACCGAGAAAGAGTAGAGGACTGCCTGCTACGTAATATCCACCTGTTCGACAAGCCCGGACGAAACGGTTGTACAATGGACATCTCACATGAGATAGAAACCGGCGAGGCAGGCCCAACCTGTAGAAGACCATACCCGGTGCCTCACGCTCTGAGAGAGTTCGTGGAGAACCAGGTCCACGACATGTTGGCGGAGGGTGTGATCAGACCATCAAAGAGCCCGTGGAACGCGCCGATCGTAGTAGCAAAGAAGAAAACTCCACCAGGAGAACCCCAAAAATGGCGGTTCTGCACGGACTATCGCGAACTCAATGCGATCACCAAGGGAAACAAATACCCGATCCCAAGATTGTTGGAAACATTGTCTCTCATGGGAAACAGCAAATGGTTTACCACCCTCGATTTGACCATGGGATACCATCAGATACCTGTTGCCGCCGAGTCCCAAGAGAAAACCGCCTTCACCGCACTCAATAGACACTTCGAATACACCAGAATGCCATTCGGACTAAAGAATGCGCCAGCGACGTTCCAGGCAGCGATGAACGATGTCCTAGACGGGGTTATAGGTGATGGGTGCCTCATCTACCTCGATGATGTCATTTTGTTTACCGAGGACGTCGATACCCACTTGGAATTGTTGCAGACCGTGCTGAAGCGTTTCGAAGAAACCGGTTTCAAATTGAACTTGCGGAAATGTGAATTTTTGAAGGACAGGGTAAGTTACCTGGGACACGTCGTAACGGCCAACGGAGTTGAAATGGACCCCGAAAAACTTAGCGCCATTCGAGAGCATCCAACCCCAAGCACAACGCGGGACGTTCGCGCATTCCTTGGACTAGCAGGATTCTATAGGAGGTTCATAGAAAACTACTCCGAGATCGCCGTCCCACTCAACAAACTATTGCGAAAAAAACGAACCGTTCATATGGACCGAAGCACAACAGAAGGCGTTTGAAAAACTAAAGGAAGCCCTAATGACAAGGCCGGTACTGGCGTACCCTGACTTCGAGTCCCCTTTCGTGTTATCTACCGATGCCTCTGGAAGAGCAATTGGTGCCATTCTGTCACAAGAACGGGACGGGGAGAGCCATCCTGTCGCGTACGCCAGTCGCGTGTTGAATGATGCAGAGACTCGCTACTCCACCACTGAGCGAGAATTACTGGCAGTGGTCTGGGCAGTACAACACTTTCAGGAGTTCCTGTTAGGACGTCGGTTCATACTCCAGACGGATCACGCAGCCCTTACTGCAGCAATGAACATTAGGGACCCCACTTCCCGGATTGGAAGGTGGATACTGCGACTCACTGAGTATGAGTACGAGGCAAGATACCGACCCGGCTCGAAGATGAATCACGTTGATGGATTGAGCAGAATACCCATCGGAGCAATAACTAGTCTAAGTATGCCACGAGAACTACTCCTCGCAGCACAAGCCTTGGACCCCTGGATTAGACAACTAGACCAAGACAACGCAAACCCCAAAATACGTAAGGACGGAGAATTTTGGAAATTCGCGGCAGAAATCGACGGACGTGAAGTGCTGGTACCACTTATACCTCAAACTCTGCGTCGATGGTTCTTGACGAACTGTCACGAGCAGCTGTGGGCAGGCCACCCCGGCGTAGACGTCACCGAAAGCATAGCTCGACGCTATGGATATTGGAAACGCATGGCTAAGGACGTAAAGAGCTTCGTGCAGAGTTGTCCACAGTGCCAACGGCGAAATACTCCGAACAACCTGAACCCCGCCGATCCAGAGACCCGAACTACCCACCCGCGTCGGACAGATCGTCGGGATCGACTATGTCGGTCCCCTGAAGGGAACCACGGCCACCCGTTACTTGCTAACGGTGGTCGACCACTTTTCCAAGTACGCAGAAGTCTATGTGGCGCCGAACTGTACCGCAGAAACTACCGCCCGATTGCTGACGTCCAGATACCTTCCCACACATGGAGCGCCGGAGGTGCTCGTGTCGGACCGAGGGGCAGCGTTCGTTTCCAGCGTCATCAAAGAATTATGTACGAAATGGAACATCCAACACATACAAACTTCCGCTTACCATCCACAAAGCAACGGTGTTTGCGAACGGTTCCACCGAACCCTAGCAAACATCGTCGCCAAGCTTCAGGAAAACGTACGAGGCTGGGAGGCAGCACTGCCGTTCGCCTTGGCGGCGTACAGAAATCTACCTCACCACAGTACCGGATACTCGCCGTTCAAATTAACGTATGGACGAGAGGTAAGGCTCCCGAATACCAGCGAGCTGATCAGTACGACCGGGACGACCCAGGAATCCTCCGAGCCCTGTTTTCAGAAGATCCGAAAGATCGCGGAGGGACAAATCAAGCGAGCGTGGCACGCCCGCGAGAAAGCTATTAACAACCGAAGACACATACGAGAACTAGAGGTGGGACAGCTAGTTTACGCTCGTCAGATGGTTGCCCCAACAGAAGCCACACGAAAGTTCTGGAGTCCCTGGATAGGACCACTCACCATCACGAGGCGCCTGACGGACGTCAATTACGAGGTCAAGGATGTTATGGGAAAAACAACAAGGTACCATCTCAGCAGATTGAAGCCCGCCTTCGTCGAGCGAATCCCAGACGAGGCCATCACACGGGAGGAGCCGCACAGGCGCGAGGCCCCCGTACCGAGACCAACCGTTGCAACCCCACGACCGAACCCTGAGGTCTGGTCGGACATGGAGGACGAGGACGAGCCCGAGATGGTCGAGAGCGTCTGTGTGACCCCAGATCTCGAGCGTCTGCAGCAGGAACCGACACCGCATCGAAGTGAGGACGTGGTACGAACACCATTAACCAATACGAACCCTCAACGAACCGGTGCATCTTCCTACGGTCTCAGACCCCGAAGGATCATCGACTATAAGAAGCTCCACACCGGAAGAGTGTCGATGATAGAAGCTATACCCAAAGAAACTTCAGTGTAACGTACCATGTAGACTCGTATTCATGACATACTAGAATGTTAACTTGAGCTTTGGACCTGTAACAAAAAAAAAAAAAAAAAAAAAAAAAAAAAAAAAAAAAAAAAAAAAAAAAAAAAAAAAATTTATTTAATTAACACATAGGGTTAAATCATAATTGTGATATGAAACATAATAACTTGTAAACGAAAACAAAATTGATAAAACCAATACTTACCTTGTACTCCTTCATTTACCCCCAAAGACCCTGGATCCGGAGTCGAGCGGACGGTTGGGAGGATCGGTCCATCCTGTAGGAACTGTAGGAGAGACGGATGTCCAAACACCTTAGGCTTTGAAAATCCAATCTAATATCGCGTCGCGTTCGGAAAGGCGGAGAGGTGGAGTGGAGAGAGAGGGAGAGATCAAGAGTAGCCAGTAAGACGGCTGGGTTTTTGTTTCAGAATTATGGCGTTTCCCCGGCCCCGATTAGAGCCAGTCCCCGAGATAGAGGTGGGAAGTCATGAATGGGTTCAACGTACAGTGACCTGTATTGCTCAACTGCAGGCCTGGTTGGTGGATTTTGGAGAGATGCCGGACCAACGCAAAGAGGTACTGAATTGCATCGCAGGGTTGTCTGAGAACCTGAGCAAGGCAGTTCGCTCAAGCGCAGCCAACGTCGCCCCGGCTGGGACGCCCAACCCCATTGAGGAACTGCGTTGCGAACTACGAGGACTAGAACAACGCGTGCTCGCAATTCAAAGTAGTGCCGCCCTCGACCAGTCAACAGCCTCGATGGAGCATGCCTGGGAATCCGCGGCGGGAGAAACTCAAACCTCCACGCCTAGGAGACGGGCCCGGAAATCCTCCTCCTCATCTTCCTCCTCATCTGACTCCGAGGACGAATCAAAGAAGAGCCAGAAAGCAAAGCAACCAGCTTCCAAGCGTACCGAGACGGAAGAACCTTCACCATCTTTTTCTCCAATCACACCTGCGCACGCAGAGGAGCCAGACACGCCCAGCGTTGCTCCCTGCCCAGTGTGTGACAAAGTTCCCAAGGAATTTATCAAGTTTCGCTGCGCAAGCTGCAAGAGCTTTTGGAATAGGTTGATCGCCTCCTGCCAGAAATACCAGCCAGATCATCCGTCCTTCCCACAGCCATGCCTTCGCTCTGAACACACTGAGACGCGTCCACCCAAGTGCTCCGGATGTAGACGATGGAGGTACGAGACGGCTCTGTTGAAAGTCGCACCAAGTACCAAGCTCCAGATTCCTTCCGTCACTCAAGATAAGTAGCCGATGAGGGCATCGGCCTGTGGAGAAGAGGGGGATGTAATGACTCAAGAACAATCTACGCCCCTCAGGCACCATAATCCATACCGCAAGCACAACTCCATGACATACTTCCATACGAGCAACGGGATCATGAAAGACCGCTGTCCGCCGCGAGCACACTCACACACTTCGAGCGCCACCCTCGCCTCCTCCCCATCGTTGACCAAGATGGCCGAGGATATAAATAGGGGTGCCCCCACCAACCGCACCCCAGTTTGATAAGTCACGCGTCTCGAGGTAGTCGAACCTAGCTTCATCAACTCATCCCCTCAAAGTGTAACGAGACAGGTACGAACTGAGAACTGTGATCTTGTGCTCCGGTGTGAACATTAAGAAATAGTCTGCCCGTCTACCCGCCAGTCTTTGTACCGCGAGTTCGTTTTGCTAAGGCGCGAATCTCCCGGACATTGCAGCCTTCTCCATTCAGCCGACAAGGACGTACCAGTACGCTGTACGACCCCCGAACCGGGACAAGCACGCCCCGCTTCCAGGCATCCCCCTACATACAAGCCTTAAGAGGAACGAGGCCCTGGACTACAACCTGCTACGGAGATCTTCGATCCAAGCTCGGCAAAAGGGTGAGCCCATTCCCTCCCAAGTTCCTAGTAAGCGCTTACTAATCTCAAATCTGGCACAATCCCCGTAAATATAAAATACCCTGTAAACAAGTAAAGTAAAGCAAAGCAAACATAACTCGTAAATATCGTAAAAGCATAAACAATTGTAAATCTTGTATTATATTTGAAGTTTATAGTTAAATATAAGAAATAGTCACGCTTAATGGTCTAAGTTAAGTGAACTTGAAGTATAGTCAAATCTGAGTCGTAGTTGAAACTTTTATTCAAAGTGCATAATAACAAGTATTTTTGTCGGACTGATACAAGTGATAATAAGAATACCGACATTTTGTATAGTGAAGTATTTCAACAATTGAAAGTACTACATGTTGTAAATTGCAATAACTCCTTCAGAGTGAAACGTAAATATTCCGCTTCACGGTAAAGATATTCTTATTTTCGTGAATAAAAACCCTACGTGTTTCTTAAACTTGAGTATTTATTTCAACAGATCTACCTTCAGCTCCCTCAAGGTAACTTGCAGGTAAAAAGGGTTTATAATCCCTGATCTTTTATGACCAGGGTGGTGGCAGCGACCGCCTAGGAATTTCACCAGAAAAGGATAGAGTTAGTGACCTCTAGGGCCTTCTGCCCTGAGTCCCTTATCTACCTGGATCCCTAGGTACACACAGCAAATAATAATTATAACCAAACTAGGAAACTAGGCTTGAAAGTAAAACAACATATAACGTAAAACAACAATTTATTATAATAATAATTACAAATACACGCACCAGTAAAATTCCAGTAGTAGCCTTGCGCATTAGCCAAATCTCTTTTCATGAAATTGGGTAACTGTTCGATAGAGTCGAAGTCTTCTTGTAATAATAATATAACATAAAATCTCTTTTGTGTCAAAGCCTAGAAATTGGCAATAGTAATTCTCATTCCTAACACGCATATTAGGAAAATCCAATCAACAATTCGAATATAATAAATTTGTTTGTCGACGACGAAAATCACGTCCGCACGTTGGTGACTAGTCGTCAGGAATAAATAAAATACGTTTAAATTCATATAATCCAAATTAGAAACCCAATAATCACATCACACGGATACACTACCTTAGCTTGTCTGATATTCCTGTGATGTAGAGCTGCCAACACCTACTTAGAAAAGTAGGAACTAATCTGTTGACTAGTTGTAGTTAAGTTGACTTAAATGAAGTTAATATGTCAAGTAAGTTACGTTAACATATTTAAGCAAAGCAGTGAATTAACACAAAAAACAAAAAAAAAAAAAAAAAAAAAAAAAAAAAAAAAAAAACAATGACCTACCTTGAATTTTACTGGTGAAGTATACCTGGTCAGTAGGAGATAAGTCAGAGAAAGATAGAAGTACTTCCGTATGGATGTTATATTGTTACATACGGTAAATAAACTATGTTTCACACACTCCCATCCTTACTCTCTACCTACCTACACTTACTCTTACTCACTACTCTCTTTATATCACAAGGACTCTACTTGGTAGACAAATGTGGACTAGGTGGTGGACACCACGTGTTGACAAGAATGTAAGTTTTACAATGAAGAATAATAAAATGTTACAATTAATATTGCAAGGGGGAAATTAGGAAAGGGCCCTCAGTCTCTTGTTATTAATTTGTAATTAATATTGTCTCTTGTAATTAATATATGCATTAATAATAATGTTGTCTCTTGTAATTAATATTGCAAGGGGGAAATTAGGAAAGGATTCTCAGTCTCTTGCTGGTATTCCAAGCGCCAGTTTCGCACACTCTTTGAGGAGAAAATCACTTATACCTATCAGTCGAAAATGTCTATATACAAATAATCTGGATAAATCCTACTATGAATCATTATTTCATCTTCGGACCAGTCATATCATAATATGATATGACACCATACTTTCTCTAGTTTCCAAAATTTATTGCTAAACGTAAAATACAGGTACCTGATATTATCAGGTACCTGTATTTTACGTTTAGCAATACATTTTGGAAACTAGAGAAAGTATGTGTCATTATTTCCTTAAGTCAATTGTTTCTCTGCCGCAGGATACGCTTATGAGAGAGGCAGTTACTGCTGAAGAAAGATTGGTTGTAACCTTAAGATACCTGGCCACGGGCAGAAGCTACGAGGATCTCAAATTTGGCTCGGCCATTTCAGCACAACTGTTGGGAGAGATAATCCCAGAAACATGTGCAGCTATAATTCATTGCCTCAAAGAGTACATCTCAGTAAGTAGGATCCATTTATCTCATAACTCTAGTAATTGACTGTTATTCTATAAACATAATAACTAACTTAACTTAATAACTAACTTATAAATAATAACTATAAATAACTATATAAATCAACTATACCTATATATGTAACTAGATAAATGAAATATAAAACTACAACTATATATAACTATAACTATATAAATGGTCGTGTGCAGTACCTCACACACAGAAGAGTGGAAGGCTCAAGCACAACGTTTCGCGGACCGATGGAATTTTTGACAACTGCATTGGAGCTATGACGGAAA
>CM019167.2:384744-492328 GCA_009739505.2 Apolygus lucorum | reverse complement strand
TTGAAGCTCAGAAATTCACTTTTTTTCATACAAATATTCTTTTTTTCCTCATAACATACTAACCATTTGTCCTGGAGACTTGAGATTCAAATGAATCAGAATTCCGTATAACAGAGTGATAAAGATACATCAAATCGCCTGGAGGGTCGGATTCATACACTGGAGTGTGGTTTCTAGGTGTATGGGTTAAAAGGCACATTTGCTAAAACGGACCACGTTTTGAGATGGGAAAAGCTGAATAACATAATTTAATTTATTATATTTATTTAAGAAAGAATTTTATTTTTTTTAGAAAATCACTCGTGCCAACCCCCAAAAGGTACCATTTGACTGGAAAATGAGATCCAAAGTTTTAGGTCGATCAGATAACATTAAACCGAGCCGCATCGGGGTTGAAGCTCAGAAATTCACTTTTTTTTCATACAAATATTCTTCTTTTCCTCATAACATACTAACCATTTGTCCTGGAGACTTGAGATTCAAATGAATCAGAATTCCGTATAACAGAGTGATAAAGATACATCAAATCGCCTGGAGGTTAGTTTCATACACTTGAGTGTGGTTTCTAGGTGTATGCGTAAAAAGGCACATTTGCTAAAACGGACCACGTTTTGAGATGGGAAAAGCTGAATAACATAATTTCATTTATTGTATTTATTTAAGAAATTTTATTTTTTTTTAGAAAATCACTCGTGCCAACCCCCTAAAAGGTACCATTTGACTGGAAAATGAGATTCCTAAAGTTTTAGGTCGATCAGATAACATTAACCCGAGCCGCATCGGGGTTGAAGCTCAGAAATTCACTTTTTTTCATACAAATATTCTTTTTTTCCTCATAACATACTAACCTTTTGTCCTGGAGACTTGGAGATTCAAATGAATCAGAATTCCGTATAACAGAGTGATAAAGATACATCAAATCGCCTGGAGGTCGGATTCATACACTGGAGTGTGGTTCCAAGGTGTATAGGTAAAAAGGCACATTTGCTAAAACGGACCACGTTTTGAGATGGGAAAAGCTGAATAACATAATTTCATTTATTATATTTATTTAAGAAATTTTATTTTTTTTTTTAGAAAATCACTCGTGCCACCCCCCTAAAAGGTACCATTTGACTGGAAAATGAGATTCCAAAAGTTTTAGGTCGATCAGATAACATTTAACCCGTGCCGCATCGGGGTTGAAGCTCAGAAATTCACTTTTTTTTCATACAAATATTCTTTTTTTCCTCATACATACTAACCATTTGTCCTGGAGACTGAGATTCAAATGAATCAGAATTCCGTATAACAGAGTGATAAAGGATACATCAAATCGCCTGGAGGTCGGATTCATACACTGGAGTGTGGTTTCTAGGTGTATGCGTAAAAAGGCACATTTGCTAAAACGGACCACGTTTTGAAATGGGAAAGCTGAATAACATAATTTCATTTATAATATTATTTTTAAGAAATTTTATTTTTTTTAGAAAATCACTCGTGCCAACCCCCTAAAAGGTACCATTTGACTGGAAAATGAGATTCCAAAAGTTTTAGGTCGATCAGATAACATTAACCCGTGCCGCATGGGGGTGAAGCTCAGAATTCACTTTTTTTCATACAAATATTCTTTTTTTCCTCATAACATACTAACCATTTGTCCTGGAGACTTGAGATTCAAATGAATCAGATTCCGTATAACAGAGTGATAAAGATACATCAAATCGCCTGGAGGTCGGATTCATACACTGGAGTGTGGTTTCAAGTGTATGGGTAAAAGGCACATTTGCTAAAACGGACCACGTTTGAGATGGGAAAAAGCTGAATAACATAATTTCATTTATTGTATTTATTTAAGAAATTTTATTTTTTTTAGAAAATCACTCGTGCCAACCACCGAAAAGGTACCAATTTGACTGGAAAATGAGGATTCCAAAAGTTTTAGGTCGATCAGATAACATTAACCCGTGCCGCATCGGGGTTGAAGCTCAGAAATTCACTTTTTTTCATACAATTATTCTTTTTTTCCTCATAACATAGTAACCATTTTTCCTGGAGACTTGCGATTCAAATGAATCAATATTCTGTATAACAGAGTGATAAAGATACATCAAATCGCCTGGAGGTCGGTTTCATACACTGGAGTGTGGTTTCTAGGTGTATGCGTAAAAAGGCACATTTGCTAAAACGGACCACGTTTTCAGATGGGAAAAGCTGAATAACAGAATTTCATTTATTATATTTATTTACGAAATTTTATTTTTTTTTAGAAAATCACTCGTGCCAACCCCCTAAAAGGTACCATTTGACTGGAAAATGAGATTCCAAAAGTTTTAGGTCGATCAGATAACATTAACCCGTGCCGCATCGGGGTTGAAGCTCAGAAATTCACTTTTTTTCATACAAATATTCTTTTTTTCCTCATAACATACTAACCATTTGTCCTGGAGACTTGAGATTCAAATGAATCAGAATTCCGTATATCAGAGTGATAAAGATACATCAAATCGCCTGGAGGTCGGATTCATACACTGGAGTGTGGTTCAAGGTGTATGGGTAAAAAGGCACATTTGCTAAACGGACCACGTTTTGAGATGGGAAAAGCTGAATAACATAATTTCATTTATTATATTTATTTAAGAAATTTTATTTTTTTTTAGAAATCACTCGTGCCAACCCCCGAAAAGGTACCATTTGACTGGAAAATGAGATTCCAAAAGTTTTAGGTCGATCAGATAACATTAACCCGTGCCGCATCGGGGTTGAAGCTCAGACATTCACTTTTTTCATACAATATTCTTTCTCTTCCTCATACCATACTAACCATTTGTCCTGGAGACTTGAGGATTCAAATGAATCAGAATTCCGTATAACAGAGTGATAAGATACATCAAATACGCCTGGAGGTTAGTGTTCATACACTGGAGTGGTTTCTAGGTGTATTGCGTAAAAAGGCACATTTGCTAAAAACGGACCACGTTTTGAAGATGGGAAAGCTGAATACATAATTTCATTATTATATTTATTTAAGAAATTTCATTTTTTTTTTTTTAGAAAATCACTCGTGCCAACCCCCTAAAGGTACCATTGACTGGAAAATGAGATTCCAAAAGTTTTAGGTCGATCAGATAACATTAACCCGTGCCGCATCGGGGTTGAAGCTCAGAAATTCACTTTTTTCTATACAAATATTCTTTTTTTCTCATAACATACTAACCATTTGTCCTGGAGACTTGAGACTCAAATGAATCAGAATTCCGTATAACAGAGTGATAAAGATACATCAAATCGCCTGGAGGTCGGATTCATACACTGGAGTGTGGTTTCTGGGTGTGTGCGTAAAAAGGCACATTTGCTAAAACGGACCACGTTTTGAGATGGGAAAAGCTGAATAACATAATTTCATTTATTATATTTATTTAAGAAATTTTATTTTTTTAGAAAATCACTCGTGCCAACCCCCTAAAGGTACCATTTGACTGGAAAATGAGATTCCAAAAGTTTTAGGTCGATCAGATAACATTAACCCGTGCCGCATCGGGGTTGAAGCTCAGAAATTCACTTTTTTTCATACGAATATTCTTTTTTTCCTCATAACATACTAACCATTTGTCCTGGAGACTTGAGATTCAAATGAATCAGAATTCCGTATAACAGAGTGATAAAGATACATCAAATCGCCTGGAGGTCGGATTTCATACACTGGAGTGTGGTTTCAAGGTGTATGGGTAAAAAGGCACATTTGCTAAAACGGACCACGTTTTTGAGATGGGAAAAGCTGAATAACATAATTTCATTTATTATATTTATTTAAGAAATTTTATTTTTTTTTTAGAAAATCACTCGTGCCAACCCCGTAAAAGGTACCATTTGACTGGAAAATGAGATTCCAAAAGTTTTAGGTCGATCAGATAACATTAACCCGTGCCGCATCGGGGTTGAAGCTCAGAAATTCACTTTTTTCATACAAATATTCTTTTTTTCCTCATAACATACTAACCATTTGTCCTGAGACTTGAGATTCAAATGAATAAGAATTCCGTATAACAGAGTGATATAAAGATACATCAAATCGCCTGGAGGTCGGTTTCATACACTGGAGTGTGGTTTCTAGGTGTATGCGTAAAAAGGCACATTTGCTAAAACGGACCACGTTTTGAGATGGGAAAAGCTGAATAACATAATTTCATTTATTATATTTATTTAAGAAATTTTATTTTTTTTTAGAAAATCACTCGTGCCAACCCCCTAAACGGTACCATTTGACTGGAAAATGAGATTCCAAAAGTATTAGGTCGTTCAGATAACATTAACCCGTGCCGCATCGGGGTTGAAGCTCAGAAATTCACTTTTTTTCATACAAATATTCTTTTTTTCCTCATAACATACTAACCATTTGTCCTGGAGACTTGAGATTCAAATGAATCAGAATTCCGTATAACAGAGTGATATAGATACATCAAATCGCCTGGAGGTCGGATTCATACACTGGAGTGTGGTTTCTAGGTGTATGCGTAAAAAGGCACATTTGCTAAAACGGACCACGTTTTGAGATGGGAAAAGCTGAATAACATAATTTCATTTATTATATTTATTTAAGAAATTTCATTTTTTTTTAGAAAATCACTCGTGCCAACCCCGTAAAAGGTACCATTTGACTGGAAAATGAGATTCCAAAAGTTTAGGTCGATCAGATAACATTAACCCGAGCCGCATCGGGGTTGAAGCTCAGAAATTCACTTTTTTTCAATCAAATAATCTTTTTTTTCCTCATAACATACTAACCATTTGTCCTGGAGACTTGAGATTCAAATGAATCAGAATTCCGTATAACAGAGTGATATAGATACATCAAATCGCCTGGAGGTCGGATTCATACACTGGAGTGTGGTTTCTAGGTGTATGCGTAAAAAGGCACATTTGCTAAAACGGACCACGTTTTGAGATGGGAAAAGCTGAATAACATAATTTCATTTATTATATTTATTTAAGAAATTTCATTTTTTTTAGAAAATCACTCGTGCCAACCCCGTAAAAGGTACCATTTGACTGGAAAATGAGATTCCAAAAGTTTTAGGTCGATCGGATAACATTAACCCGTGCCGCATCGGGGTTGAAGCTCAGAAATTCACTTTTTTTTCACACAAATATTCTTTTTTTCCTCATAACATACTAACCATTTGTCCTGGAGACTTGAGATTCAAATGAATCAGAATTCCGTATAACAGAGTGATAAAGATACATCAAATCGCCTGGAGGTCGGATTCATACACTGGAGTGTGGTTTCAAGGTGTATGGGTAAAAAGGCACATTTGCTAAAACGGACCACGTTTTGAGATGGGAAAAGCTGAATAACATAATTTCATTTATTATATTTATTTAAGAAATTTTATTTTTTTTAGAAAATCACTCCTGCCAACCCCCTAAAAGGTACCATTTGACTGGAAAATGAGATTCCAAAAGTTTTAGGTCGATCAGATAACATTAACCCGTGCCGCATCGGGGTTGAAGCTCAGAAATTCACTTTTTTTCATACAAATATTCTTTTTTTCCTCATAACATACTAACCATTTGTCCTGGAGACTTGAGATTCAAATGAATCAGAATTCCGTATAACAGAGTGATAAAGATACATCAAATCGCCTGGAGGTCGGATTCATACACTGGAGTGTGGTTTCAAGGTGTATGGGTAAAAAGGCACATTTACTAAAACGACCACTTCTTGAGATGGGAAAAGCTGAATAACATAACTTCATTAAATGAATAAATTTTATTATATTTATTTAAGAAATTTTATTTTTTTTTTTCAGAAAATCACTCGTGTCAACCCCCTAAAAGGTGCCATTTGACTGGAAAATGAGATTCCCAAAGTTTTAGGTCGATCAGATAACATTAAAATATGTGTGGGTTGCGTAGGCCCAGTCAATGTTTGTTCTCTGAGAAGTAACTACCAACTTAACTAACTTGATAAAAGGAGCTAAATGAAGTATAATTATTACGATGTTAAGTTGGGAGGGAGTCTGAACGATATATTTCTAACTCGTTAGTGTTAGTATGTCAATGGGATTAATTCGACATGTAAGTGAAAACGATGGACCTATGCAACCTGATTGTTTAGATATTGTTTGTTGCACTATGAAGTTGGTTTTTATATATTATTTCGTTTGAAGTTAGTCAGAGTACGTAAGGTAAGCAGTGATTGATTTGAGAGTAGGATTATTTCGTTTGGAGTTAGAGTACGTTAGGGTAAGCAGTGATTGATTTGAGAGTATATTATTTCGTTTGGAGTTAGTCAGAGTACGTAAAGTAAGAAGTGATTGATTTGAGAGTATATCTTTTCGTTTAGAGTTAGTCAGAGTACGTAAGGGTAAGCAGTGATTGATTTGTGAGTATATTATTTCGTTTGATGTTAGAGTCAGAATACGATTGCTATATACGTTTGTGTAAGCAGTGAACGGTTTGTGAGTTTGTTATTTCATTTGAAGACCGTCAGAGTGCGATAGCAATATTTGTGAATTGTAATTGAGTTTTTCAGTATATCATTTCGTTTCAGCATACAACGTATGCAAAAATATATAGGTGTGGAAAAATCTATTTGTTGTGTGTGTTCTATGTAGGTATGTTTTGGAATTACGTGTGAAATTAAATATGTTTGATAATAGTAAATGGGTTGTACAGTGAGAAAAATGAATTATGATATAATTGTGATATATCTGAAAAATGAATTAGAATAATATTGTAATATATTACATCTCATATATTACAAATTACATACATAGATATATATATATATCTGTGGATGAGTTGCCTTTCATCTCGCGATAGAATAGTGAGAGAGTGATAATGGCATGACAACTGTATATTCCTGATCAATGAAAATTATCACCAATGGAGAGATACTCATCACTAAATATAACTTGTTTGAGTGGTGTGACAATGTGTTACATCATATCAAATAAACAAGAAAAAAAGTTTAATACATTGGGAAAAGTTTTGTAGGTTGGAAAAAATTTAGTACGTTGGAAAGAGTTGAACACCTACGTTGGAAAAGGTTTAGTACGTCGGAAAAAGTTTAATAAGTTGCAAAAAGTTTAGTAGTTAGGTACGTTGGAAAAGGTAGAGCTTGTTGGAAGAAGTTTAATAAATTTGGGGAAAAAAAATAGTACGTTGGAGGAAGTTTAGTACCTATGTTGGAAGTTTGAAAAAGTTTAGTACGTTGGAGAGTCTGAAAAAGTTTACTATGTTAGAAAGTTTGAGAAAGTTTAGTACCTAAGTACGTTGAAACATCTGAGAAAGTTTAGTACTACTTTGGAAAATCTGAGAAAGTTTAGTACTACTTTGGAAAATCTGAAAAAGTTTATTATGTTAGAAAGTTTGAGAAAGTTTAGTAAGTACCTAAGTACGTTGGAAAATCTAAGAAAGTTTAGTACTACTTTGGAAAATCTGAAAAAGTTTATTATGTTAGAAAGTTTGAGAAAGTTTAGTACCTAAGTACGTTGGAAAATCTGAGAAAGTTTAGTACTACTTTGGAAAATCTGAAAAAGTTTAGTATGTTAGAAAGTTCGAGAAAGTTTAGTACCTAAGTACGTTGGAAAATCTAAGAAATTTTAGTACTACTTTGGAAAATCTGAAAAAGTTTATTATGTTAGAAAGTTTGAGAAAGTTTAGTACCTAAGTACGTTTGAAAATCTAAGAAAGTTCAGTACTACTTTGGAAAATCTGAAAAAGTCAATAATGAACCTTTGGAATCAACCAAGGAAAAAACGTTAAACACCCCTCAAAATTTGTTGGTTCATGTTCCAACCTACGAAAAATCCAAAAATCGGACAACATTTTTTCCGTCCGTCCGCCGTACGCGGCACTTTCCTCAGATCCCATGGACCGATTTTGTTGAAATTTGGAATTTGGGGTCTAGTTGTGCCCCGAAGCTTTTGGTTGATGTCAGTCTCTTCTAAGGGATGAAAAATAACGGCTAAAATTTTGAAAACGCCCTAGGTCATAAAATGATAATGAACGGTACCTATTGTTTTTTCATCAATTTAAAATAACATTGAATTTTTAGAATCGAATGAGACCACCCGGAGCTCTGTAGGACCAACCGTTCACTACCTATGAAAACTTAAGAGTTGGACTTATCAAAAGTCAGAAACACGAGTATGAATCGCAAAAGAGGTCTAATAACCCTTTCAAATTTTAGCTGACCAAAATGCGATACAATTGTTCGTTGTTTTGTGTCCTTAGCAACCAGTAATAAAATTTGCTAATGAAGGCACCCACAACTTCCTATTTCTTCGAATTGAATGTACATCATCCAAATAAACGTGAAGTACCTGTGGTTGGAAGGTAGTGACAATGCTACAGCTGTGTTCTTTGCAAACGAGTGATCTATTCACAAAAATAATAAAGCTTTGTATAATGATTTGCAGCGTTTTAATATCTGCTTTATGTTTAAAAACGCTGCAAATTATTACACAATGGTTTATTATTTTTCATTTTTCTATATTGATCACTAGTCTGCAAAGCCACCAACCATCCAACATGAAGAAAAACATCGATCGCATTTCGGTCAGCTTTAATTTGAACGGAGATTAGGCCTCTTTTGCGATTCACACTCGTGTTGCTGATTTATCGTACGTCCAAACTTTAAATTCTCGTAGTGAGCAAGCGGTTTGTCCTACAGAGCTCCGGGTGGTCTCAAAAAATTCTAAAAATTCTATAGAATCTTAAATTGAAGGAAAAACAATACCTTTACATCGAAATTTTTTGAGTTAGGGCGTTTTCAAAATTTCAAAATTAATTTTTTGACCCTTAAAAGTGACTTACATCAACCAAAAGCTTCGGGGCACAACTAGACCCCAAATGGAGCCTACACACCAAATTTTATCAAAATCGGTCAATGCTAAGTGGCAAAAGTGCCGCGTACAGCGGACGGACGGCCAAATTGTTATTCGATTTTTGGATTCTACGTACCTTGAAACGTAAACCATCAAATTTTGAGGGGGTCTTAAAATTTTTTTTCTTGGTCGATTCCAAAGGTTCATTATTGAAAATAATAAACCGAAATTGAGGGCAATAAAAAAGGAAATTATTTATTTAAAAAAAAATTAGTTTGGAAAGATTTTTGGGCAAAAAAATCCCTACCCGATTTACTTGTAAGTATCGCAAACCGATTTCTAAATTTTGGTTTATTATTTTCAATAATGAACCTCTGGAATTGACCAAGAAACTGAAAATTGAAACTTGAAAAATTTAAAAAAAAAACCCTCCTCTCCTCCTCCTCTTCAAAATTTGATGGCTATTGTTTCTAAGTCCCTGTAAAATCCGAAAATCGAATAAAAACATCTCTCTTAATTTTAAAGAAATTTTGGTAAATCCCCCCAAAATTAAATTTTTCCTCGTTTCAGAGTTTTTAAAACAACGAGTTAGTCTCAGAAACAGCGGAGTATGCACATGTGATTTTACATCAATTTCTCACTGATTGCCTACTCTATTTTGTTTAAGTTTGGGAGGAAGTTTGCAGTTGGGCTCTAGGAGAATGCACAAGTATTTCATCAATATTGATTCAGCATGAGCCACAGTACAAGTGACAAATTATTGACAAAATAGCTAACAACTTCACGATCGTGTTGCCTTTTGTTGACGTTGTTGTTCGAATTTTTTAATTGGTTAATTTATACACTTTACACCAATGAATTCTATTGTCCATGTTATTCTGTGTGAAGAAGCTATGCTGCACACACAACTTGACAGACTTTTATGTACGAAATGTTCATTGCGAATAATTATTTAACAATGAATGTTTACACGAAGAAATTAATTGTTTTCAATGAGGGTTTACCTATCACGAAGACTTGTCTCATGTTGGCGGTGATTCGTGTAGTTCGCCGATGTCAGATGAGGTCTTCAAACGTCAGTTCCAGTCAGCTGTGCACATGTCAAACTCAGAACCGCGACTGTGACCGAGTGTTACCTGCGAGCTGGCGTCTGCAGAACAGGTAAATCGTCCTGCCGGTAGTAGGAGGGGCCAGTGCTCGTCACCGGGGGCTTTTCTCCGACTACTGGTGGCCTAAATCATTGGTTTGCCCTTGAAAAAATGTTCACACTCCGATTTCCATTAGAATGTTTTTGCTGATTTTGAATCACAGCATTTCCACATTTTATTTACCTGCATCTTTTCCAGCTACGTTTGTTAGTTCTGCTCAGGTATAGACCTACTGCATTTGAGATATGACTTTTTCCACTTACGTTTTAGCTACAAATAATCTTAATGAAAAGCGAAAACTATTCCAACCAAATCAAAAAAGTCAAAATAAAAAAATAAAGAAAAAAAACTAATATTTAAAAATAAATATAAAAAATATTTGCAAATAAAATTTCATAATAGCTTTAATGAAAAATTGTTTCCCACATTGATTTTTCAAATCCCTTACCAAAATACTGTACCTCAGAGGTCAACTATCGTATGTCCAAAATTCTCGTTTTCGAGATTTTTGTTTTGTACGTGCATTCTTTCTATTGTATTTTGTATTCTATTGTATTGGTAGGCATAAACAGATTCTACAGAATTAATTGTGCATGATAAAGTCATCAGAATGGGCCATAGGGATCAAAATAGGTGTGCCCACAACTTATTTTGGCTCTGCTGTAAAATCGCCAAAATGTCACGATAATCGACCTCTGAGGTACAGAATAGTCTTTACACATTGTTCTGTTTTTTTTTTTTTTTTTGTTTTTTTTTGGGGGGGGGGTCTTGAACAATCCTCTGTAGTTACCTACTAAAATTACCAACCTAAAAGTTGTACAGAATTAATTACAGTTATTAATTACCTAGTGCATTGTATTTTGACATAAATTTAGGTTAGGGTCAGTGAAAAAAAAAATCCATCCCGAAAAAGTGTAACTCGAGACCGATAAACGAAAATTTGATAAATTGGCAGCAATAATCATTAGTCTGGGAGACCCGGATTCGATTCCAGACCGTAACATCAAACATTTTTTATTATTTATTAAATTATTTGTTTATGTGTAATTTTTTTGTTTTCTCTTCGTATTTACATCTTCCTACTTTCATTTCAAGTAGGTTTTAAACTCCACCTATTTCTCCCTTAATGAAGAAAATACCTAATACCAAGACATATCCATGATCTAATTTTTTAAATCGGATAATCGTTTATTTTGTTTTTTCTTCAGTAAGATTTCAAGACCGATATGATTTCCTCTGTTGTTTTATTACAACGCCTCGCATGAAAGACTGTTTTCTCAAAAATTCAAATTTTCTCTTGCGTTTTACGTTGTGGACCTTCGTGAAAAAGTTTGGTTTGACTTTGTATGTCTGTTGGTATATGTGTCCGCAAATCCTTGTAACGTGCAAAACTATACGAAGTTACTCCGATTTTGAAGAAATGTTCAGGGATTGTGACAGTAGATCTCAATGAAAATCAGTGTCCTTCGTCCACAGTAGTCTCTGCGGAGGTGAAAAAGTAAAACCCCTGCAACACCCACTTGGCAGACTTTTTTGTTACCTACTAATTTATTATTTTCAATAATGGCTAATTCTCTTTCCTTTTTTATTGTTTTAGGTTTTTCTTGTAATTTTTCAATGAATGAGAGAATTTGAAGACTGTCACGATGTTTCTGAAACATTAATTAGTAATACTATTCAAAATTACCTAGGTTGTAAGTGACCTCCTATACACTCAGATTACCTACACCGTGCATTGTGAGTTCGTATAGGGTCCTGCAAAAGTTTCGTTCAAATGGGTGTATCAAAGAGGCTCAAAGTTGAACTCTCTATTCGGGCCTGCTTTTAGTTACTACCCACGTCGCCAGAATGCGTGGGACTTTACGTTCAATCCACGATGGGGGATGCATGGATATTATAAGGTGCATACCATCCTGGGGGGAGGTCGAACGAAATTCCTCAAGTTAGCAATCTGACCTTAGAACGGAAGAAAAATCTATAGTTTTACGAATTAATTTTTAATCTTTCTACGAATTTGTTGCTTTCTGTGAATTTTATCTTTCTTTAATTACAAAAATGATTCAGTTTTCTTGGTTTGGTTAACCTGCAAATGCCAACGGTATCCTTCTTCTTCTTCTTCTTTATTCTTGGTTTTTTTGAATATCCACTTTGTTGACATGGGGTGTGCTCATTTGTACCCCCCGTAATTGTACCCCCCGAGCATTGAGCCCCCGTCATTGTACCCCCGGAGTGGAATCGATTTGGGACGGTTTTACTGTACCCCCCGGAATTGTACCTCCCGAGCATTGAGCCCCCGGTCATTTTACCCCTGAGCTCCTTATCAGTTGGATACTATAAAGCACCTCCATACAAACCCCCGGCAATGTACCCCACCTCATTGGTGGGACAATCGATAGTATCTATCTTACCGATGTTGTTTTAATCGATCATCCGGTTACAAACGATTGAACATGGAAGTAGAATAATAAATTCCTTTTCATGGATCGAAAATCAACGCCTGTTAAGTGGCGGTAAATTCAAATGTTGTTCTCTTTAAAATTGGCAATGTAGTGTCTATAATATAAAACGGAGATAATTGAATAATTTTGAAACTAAATGTTAATCAATAATATTAGGCTCCTGTTTCCTAAAAACTGTCCATCTCTGGCAAACATGTACGTAGTTTACCAAAACATGTTGGTAAAATTGTCTTCAGGGGCGATTGTGTTCACTCAATACAACTCATTGAGTTGAACTCAATTTATTTACAACTCAATACAACTTTCCTGTCAGGCGGATAGCTCCTAACAATTTTACAGTATGCCGCTAGACAAGAAGAGAAGAGACAAGTTGTGGAGAAGAGTACTGTGAACATCCCAAGTGCTTCAGCTAGGTACCAGAGGTTGTGAGGAAGGATTAAATCCTTCCTCGAAAATTTTTCGCTTCTGCCCGTTAACTTCATGACAAATAGGTAAGTTCCTTTCCTAATCATATCCCACCTGTCAGGCGGGATTTGACGTAGCTACTACCTACCTGCTATGTTTGATGGATTTTCCATGCACCCGAGCTAAATTTTATCTGCCTGACAAACGATATTTCAACTACTGAATTAAATACTAAATAGACAAACATTTTTCATTCAAACAAATTCAGTGCTGCGAGACAGATTGATTTTTTTCTCCTCATTGACATTCTCTGATGGTAGCCTAATTTTCTTGCAGACAATCGTTGAGTACCGAGGAATGCCGCGGAACTAACGGAAAATCTATTTACATTGGATCCATGAAAAGAGGATGAGCGTTCAGGGTCCAAGGGCATATCAGGAGGACTCTTATCAGCCAGTCATCTCGGAAGAGGATAACAAGAAATGTCTCGGCAAGAAAAAGATCGTATCAGTCTACTGACAATCGATTGGATAGATTCCGACGATGAACCTTCAGGAACATCCTGGTAGAGCTATGTCATATATTTTACTCCAAGTTACCAAGCCAAGTCTACAAGACAGGTTGTAGATACAACTTTACAAAATTTGTAGGTATGTTTGTATGTAAACATACGTATAAAACATACTTTTCGTAAGTTTTTTACGTAGTGCTGAATCCGAATCTGAGGTCCGTTTTGCTTCTTACCTCTTACCTTGCTGTTCACTTCTTACGCTGCTTACCAAGGCAGCGGACAAAAAAATGTTCTCCAAAATTAATATTTGCATTTGCGTTTTACATTTCAGACCTTCCTGAAAAATTTTGGTTGTGTCTCATGGAATCCTTGTAACTAGCAAAACCATGCAAAGTTATTATTCAATTTTGATTAAATTTTCAACGATTGTGTTGGTTTGCGTGTAGATGGTCCCCTAAAACAATCACCACCCCCAGACTGATAGTAGTAACTTCCACATTTTCCATCCAAATTCGAAGAAATATTCAGATATTTTGCTGGATGTCGTGTAGTTGGTACACTACTAGGGTTTTAAGATTAATCTCATTGTAGCTAATTAGCTACAATGCATTGGATCATCTAAACAATCGGGTTATGGATACGAGGAAGCTATGCCCCACACCCCCTTGGCAGACTTTTTCCTGATGAGTGTTGTCCTACTCACCCCAGATTAATTGGATAAGGACGCCCAAGTTTTACTGTGGGAAGACCTAAAAAAGTGAAAACCTGATAAATATCATTGTGGAAAAAGGAGTTAAACATAAAACATATTGTTTAGTAATGCATGCATTCCAGGGGACGTCCCATTGGATAAGCATTAGATCAGTTTAACCAGTTGTTAAGTGATAAAACTGTTTCACTCGATGTAATTTATTTATTACTTTAGGCAAGAAATACTGACCCCCCCCCCACCATTATCCACCTTACATCTCTAGCATCATGGGAGCCTCGAATCTGAAGAGCATTTTAAAAATCCATGATCTACGACACCCAACATGCGAATTCGAGTTCACTCCCCCCCCCCCCCCCCCCCCACCGCCACCAGTGGTGCCAGTCTGGCACCAAAGCGGAAATACGTCGTAACATTGAACTTTCATCTATTAGGTTTAGTAGGCAGTCCGTCGAATGTCACATCCGTATTCAAGGTGAAACACCAAAAAACCCAAGAAATATGAGGTTTATGGTGCCCTGGCACCACTTTTATTTCCATGGTGGTACAGAAAGTAATTCATGCAAATCCTAAGGTATAATGAGAATTTTTCCTCAATTTCAAAGCTTGGATACAATTAATAAGCAGTAAAGGAACCGAAATATTGAAAAATTGGATATTTTGTGAATATTATCCCCCCACCCATCCCCTCCTCTTGCAAATTTTGGTACTCTGGTGAATTCATGTACAACTCCGAAGTTATTTTAGTCAAACGAAAAAAGAAACACACAAATCGGTTGGAAATTGAGGCCTGGGCAGAGTTTATAAGATTATGCCCGCAAACTTACGTTTTTTAAGCATTAACCCCCCTTTCCCCCCCTTAAAAGGCGAAATTCGAAATTCCAGTGCCGTAGTGCGCAACTAGATAGTTTTCCGCGTCGATGAAAAAAAGAACCACGAAAATCGGTTGAGAACTAAGACCTGGGCAGAGTACACAAGATTATGCCCAAAAACGCACGTTTTTTGAGCAATAACCCCCCCTTTCTCCTCCTTAAAAGGCGAAATTCGAAATTCCGGCGACGTAGTGCACAACTAGATAGTTTTCCGCGTCGAACAAAAAAAGAACCAGGAAAATCGGTTGAGAACTAAGGGCTGGGCAGAGTACACAAGATTTTGTTACACACACACACACACACACACACACACACACACACACACACAGACATACACCTATGGTTTTTTTCGCGGATTTGGATTCAGAATGGTCTAAAACGGATTACTGTGTGGTTATTTTTTTTTTCTGTTGAGTGTTGTCTTCCTTCACCCCAGATCGATCGCATAAGGACGCCCAAGTCTTACTGTGGGACGTCCTAAAAACCAGACCTCGGATTCAGATTCAGCACATAAAATAGCACAAGAAACCAACAAGCTCCGGTCAGATGTAAGTCCTGTTGTGCAGGGTTAAAGAATCGGAGCTGAGCTCACTTTATTAACATGTAAAACGACTCTTGAAAAAAAAAAAACATATTTCCTTGTAGGTACCATATTGGAGAACCCATCGAAACCAACAAGTCGAGTACAGGAGTCCTCCTGGTTACGACGGGCTCTCCAATACGGTACGTAGATTAATAGATAGAATAATTGTATTTTTTTTAAACTAGTGGAACTTACTCCATACATTTAATGCCATATTTCCTTGATTCACCGCTAGGCGCGCAAAAACCCAAGTGGCACCAATAAAGTTTGAATTTAATAAAAATCAAATTATTACAAGATTAGTTGACTCCAATTTTATTTAGGTAGACCGACCCTAAATTTTGTAATTATTGTGGCTTTTATGGTTTACTGGATTTGTAGTTTGTGCTTCTTTTGTGATTTTCATGATTTTGTTACCTACTTACCTAAATTGATGATCGTAATTTTTTGGTTTGAATAAAAAACAACAGCAAAAAAACTTCGTCGTTCGCGTTCCTTGGTACAACAGTTGTACCACAAAACACCCACTTTTGCAATATCTCGAGATCTACTCGGAGCTAAGAGATGCTACCATTTTTCTCATGATGCTGCACCCTATTGAGAAGGAATAGAACGAAAAACACGCTAGAATTCAAACTGCTTCTACCTTGGTACAACAGTTGTATCAAGGAACGCTAAAGGGTTAAATATTCAGAACACATTAATTTATCTGCTAAATCTCTTTACCAAGAATTGCAAGAAGCAAATCAAAGATAAATAACAGCAAGGAAATAAGTCGAATCCTGTGGAATTTAATAATATTACAACGCCATGTTGGCAGCACTGTTTGTGTTTTCCCGCCTTTCATCTGCTACTTGTCGAAATAAAATCTTCTTCTCTCCCTGCTAAAAGTATCCGATGGTGTTCTATCTTTTCCCGTCCTCTGCGTAATAATTCTTAATTATGAATTTAAATAGCTGCTCTGCTAATAGGTTATCGGGCCTCAGGCGCAGTGGAATCGCGTAGTGAGTGTTAAAATCGTGTAAATATCTCGCGAAATTTATTTTTTCCTCTTTTTTCAACTCGTCACGTCGTCTACCCTTCTAAACCTCAAAGCTATGGCCGACTCCTCCACGTTCATCTCCTCGTTGGAACGCCTGAAAGGGCGACAAAATTATTCCACTTGGAAATTTCAGATGGAGAATGTCTTCAAGCATGAAGGTTTATGGGCATGCATCGTTGGTTATGTACCTTCAGATACCACGACACAGGCCGTTCGAGATCGAAATGAAGAGAAGACACTCGCGAAAATTAACCTCGCCATCGAGAAAAGCGCATATCCTCACGTGGTGAAAGCCAAAACCGCAGCAGAAGCTTGGACTCAACTCGAGAAAGCCTACGAAGATAAAGGTCTATCTCGCAAGATTCGGCTCCTCAGACGTTTGACTGCTGTCCGTCTTGAAGATTTCCAATCTATGGAAGAGTTCGTAAATGAAGCGATTTCGCTATCGCAGCTTCTTGCATCGATGGACATGGCACTCAACGATGAGCTGGTTGCAGCAATCATACTAAATGGGCTTCCTGAATCGTATGACCCAATGATAATGGCTTTGGAAAGTTCGAGTACAAAAATAGACACTGATCTTCTCAAAACCAAGCTGCTCCAGGACACCAAATGGCAGAGAAACATCGGAAATGGAAATGGCAATGAAAATGCAATGGATGAATCAGCCCTATGGTCCAAAAATATCCGTAGGAGACCTCCATTCTGCAAAAAATGTAATTCCAGACATTATCCAAGACAGCATTGTCGTTCTCAAGAACAACACCAATATCCTCAAGCCAATCCGAACCAAAAGTCTGCGGAACATAAAAGTAAGAATAAAAATAAATCTCTTTTAGCCGCCCTTGGTACTAACATGACTAATGAAGTATGGTACGTGGATAGTGGTGCTTCAACGCACATGAGCAGCCGCTTAGAATGGTTATCAAATATAAAACAAATTGAAGCCAATCCCAAGGTTGAAGTTGCAAATGGTGAAAACCTTACTGCGAAAGGCGTTGGTTCTACTTCACTAATCTTGGAAAATAAAATACGTACAGTTTCTGATATAATGTACATCCCGGAACTACAAGCCAACCTCTTGTCTGTAAGCGCACTAGTAAAAAAAGGTTTTTGCGTCGGTTTTAGCCAAAAAGGTTGCGGTATTTACGATGACTCGGATTTTGAAATTCTCGGTGATCCTTTCGCTACTGGTTTCGAACGGAACGGGCTATTTATTCTAAAAACTGACAAGACTCATGCAAACCTCGCGTCTACAGCTCAATGTGATCAAAATCTTTGGCATAGAAGACTATTGCACCTAAATCACTTCAGTATGGATCTTCTGAAAGACGGTATTGCTACTGGGATTTCATACTCGTCGAATCCAGAACCATGTGAGAGCTGCATAATGGGTAAGCAATCCAGAAAACCCTATCCGTTCAAAAAGGACAAAAAGCCATCTGAAAACCTCCTTAATTTGGTTCACAGTGACTTATGCGGTCCATTTGAGGTACCTTCTTATGGTAAAAATCGTTTTTTTGTCACTTTCATTGATGATTGTAGCAGGAAAGTTTTTATTTATTTTCTCAAGCACAAAAGCGAATTTGCCGATATTTTTGATAAATTTCGCCGTGCTGTGGAGAACGAAACTGGAAGAAAAATCAAAATTCTTAGAACAGACAACGGCACAGAATATGTCAATAATAGAGTCAAGGACATACTCGAAAAATCTGGCATAAAGCATCAGCTTTCTGCACCCTATTGCCAATCCCAAAATGGCTTAGCTGAGCGCTACATGCGTACAATCGTCGAAAAAGTGCGGACTATGCTTATTGACGGCAATCACGATAAACGCTTGTGGGCGGAAGCTGCTAATACAGCAGTTTACTTAATAAATCGTTCACCAGCCAAGAAAATTCCGAAAAAAACTCCTGAAGAAATATGGAGCGGAAAGAAGGTCGATCTTTCCCATCTCAAAGTGTTTGGCTGTACAGCATACGCACATATTCCTCGTGAAAAACGCAAGAAACTCGACGCCAAGAGTAAGAAACTGATGTTCGTTGGATATAGCGAAGATAGCAAAGCATACAGGCTCTTCAACCCTACTACGAATAAGACTGAAGTTGCTAGGAACGTTGATTTCTTGGAGGGGGAGATTTTTTCCGCCAAGAATATCCAGACACCGTCTTCCTACAGCCTGTGCTTTCCTCTACTCTCTCAAAGCGCTGAAAAATCATCAGAACCTCAAACCGCCATTGAATCAGAAGATGAAGATGACACCTCTGACTCTGAAATCGAAACTCCTATAGCAAGTGAATCATCTGAGTCAGAAGGCGCTACAGAGGATGAGAGCTTTGAATCGACTACTGAAACGCCTCAAAAACCTGAAGAACTGTCCAATCCGAAAGACCAAATACCTACAATAAGTCTTTCGACCACAGAGGACGACTCCCAGGAAAGCGGCGGCAGCCAAGAAAAAACGTCTACTTCGCCACACCCAATTCCAACTATTGTTTTATCAAGCACGGATGACGTCTCTCAGGCCAGCAGCAGCGATGGAAACATAAGATACCCCGCTCGGGAACGTAAGCAAAAAAAATGTTGTAACGATTGTTCAATGCTAGTTCATTCTCTACCTGCTGATAATTTTGAGCCAATCACCGTTGCAGAAGCTTTAAATTCTGATAGAAAAATTGAATGGCAAAAGGCTATTGTTACTGAATTGGATGCTTTAGCTAAAAATCAAGCATGGGAAATAGTAGATAGGCCTCCTAACGCCAATGTAATTAAAAGTAAATGGGTTTTTAAAATTAAAAGAAATGAAAATGGAGAAATTGCCAAGTATAGAGCTAGATTAGTAGCAAAAGGTTGTTCACAAAAGTATGGGATCGATTATACTGAAACCTACTCTCCTGTAATTAGAATTTCTAACCTCAGATTGCTTCTAGCGCTGGCAGTAGAATTAGAACTGGAAGCAGACCACTTAGACGTCGAGACGGCATTTCTTAATGGTCATCTAGGAACAGAAAAAATTTACATGTCCTTGCCCGAAGGCGCTAACATTCCGAATCCTGGTAATAAAGTTTGTCTCCTTAAAAAGGCCATCTACGGTCTAAAACAATCGTCTAGGCTGTGGTATCAGAAAGCTCATAAAGTTTTAAAAAGTCTGGGTTACACTAACTCTAAAGTTGAACCCTGTATCTATTTCAAAATTTCTTCAAATTCAATCGTCATAATTAGCCTCTATGTCGATGATTTTTTTCTTTTCTACAATGATACACTTGAAGCTCAAAAGTTAAAAACTCAATTAGCTAGTAACTTTAACATGAAAGATTTAGGACCTATGTCCCATTGCTTAGGAATGAAAATCGAACGAGATCGTTCGTGCGGAACTTTAAAAATTAGTCAAGAGCAATATATAATGAAAATGCTCCAAAACTTCAACATGCTCGAAGCGAAACCGGTACGAACACCTCTAGAAAAGAACTGTAAATTTCAGCTTGAGGGGGAGACATATAATGCCCCATATCAGCAACTAATAGGTTCCTTGCTATATTTAGCTTTGTGTACTCGTCCGGATATTTCATTTAGTATTTCGTTTCTGAGTCAATTTAATGTAAGTCACACAAAACAGCACTGGCTTGCTTGCAAGAGAGTTTTGAGCTATTTAAAAGCCACAAAAGATGTAGGTATCCTCTATGAAAAAAGCAACAAACCTCTAGTAGGATTCGCAGATGCCGATTGGGGTAACAATGATTTAGATCGCAAATCTTTTTCAGGTTACTTATTTACCCTTGCAAATGCTCCAATCGTATGGGAAGCTAGGAAACAAAATTGCGTCTCTTTATCTTCATGTGAAGCAGAATATGTTTCGATTACCGAAGCAGTAAAAGAATCTTGTCACTTGAATTCACTGCTTATTGAGATTTTCCGCAAATATAAGTCTTCTCCTGTGTTAGCCCTTGGACATCCTACTGTAATTTATAACGATAACCAAAGCGCTCTAAAGCTTTCGGAAAGTGGTATTTATCACAGAAAAACCAAACACATACACATTAAGTATCACTTTATTCGCGACAAAATTGAATCGCAAGAAGTTAAACTAGAGTACATGCCGACCGAAAATATGCCGGCGGATATTTTAACTAAGTCTCTAGGTCCGTTGAAGCACAATCGTTGTTTCACTTTGTTGAATTTAAAATGACTTGTTATACTGTGATGTATTGTTGATTTTGGTAACTTTAAAAAAAAACTGTGATATGAAATGTTGAATTGTTTACACGTTTTTCGTTATGCTCTCGCTGTTAGCTATAAGGAAGGTTATTGTATTGTCAGGGTTGTTATATTAAGGAGGAGTGTGGAATTTAATAATATTACAACGCCATGTTGGCAGCACTGTTTGTGTTTTCCCGCCTTTCATCTGCTACTTGTCGAAATAAAATCTTCTTCTCTCCCTGCTAAAAGTATCCGATGGTGTTCTATCTTTTCCCGTCCTCTGCGTAATAATTCTTAATTATGAATTTAAATAGCTGCTCTGCTAATAACAGCAAGAAAATAAGTCGAATCCTATTGTAATTATATTACTTTTGGTGAAAAATCATGGTAGGTATCCGCCAAATAGTCGGAAAACCCAATGTTTTCAAGTGGTGTTGTGAGTTGAGCGAAGACAGAACAAAAATGTTCACAATGATCAGAGGAGTAGGAGGCCTTCCATTTTGAATTTTGGAAGGAATCATTCTGGTTCATTTTCTGCCCTTGGGGGAGATAATTAATGCAATTTATTCGATACTGCAAAGCCCTCAAAAAGCTGTTGACAAAGGAGGTGTGCTTGTTGCAAGACAACACCAGCCCTCCAAGAGATGTTGGAATTATTTGGTTGGGACATTGTGAACCACCCTCTATATTCCCCTGACTTGGCTCCTTCCCATTTTCACCTCCCTGAAGACCCAAATGGGTGGAAAATGCTTTCCACCCATTTTTTTTTTTTTTTTGCTACCTACTTTATCATCGGACATCAAAGATGACGAAATATTTGAAATAAGGTATAAGTGTAAGATAGAGCCAACCAATACCGCTCTACTCCTTAATTAATTTGCTACTGTACGTGTTTCCAATGAGGATTTTCTATTCTTGACCAATTAATACAACTGAAAACACCATCACGACATTATTGTTAACATGGTGGACAAAATTGTAAATTAGTGAGGAACGTAAAAACTTATGCAACTGCTGAAGTATAGAAAAGAATACACTGAACACCACTGGTAAGTTGAACGAGAATGTATTGACTGAAAAGTACAGGTATGAAACGACTCGGGTGAGCTGGTGAACATCATCTAGATCAACATTCGAAATACAACTGACTCCTGAACCCCCAATCTGCATGCGCGCAGTGGTGGGTGTCACTAAACTTCCATGTCAACTACCTCACTAAATGAAATGCTGCACCAGTTTGTTATTATTTAGTATTTTAGCGAATTTTCAAAGAAAATGAAGCTATTGCAATGGCCTCAAAATTTTTAGAATCGACTTTTTCGAAAAATTTTCACACTGAAATCCGTTTTGGAACATTCTGAAACAATCCCTGAAGTTTTTCCAAAAATCATATGTATATATATATGTGTCATTCCGGACGATAACTTGAGTAATTGTTTAAAAATTTTTTTTTAGTTTTTGCCATAATGTTTGTAACAACAAACCATAGGTCAAGTTCGTTAACCAGCAATTTTGGACAATCCAAAGTGGTCCAAAATTCAAAAAAACTCCAAAAAAATGGGTTTTTCCCGTTTTTTGTGGTTTTTACATTGAAAATCATGGTAATATATGGTATATTCGGATTCAGCACAAAATTTCTGATATGAATGCATTTTTCAAAAATGAAAATTGTCCAAAATTAAGAAAAGTTTGTAGCTATATATATATATATAATGAATACGCGCGTATATTTGTTATACCCAGAAATGGAGTAGCCGTGTGGGTACTCTATGAGTTCGTAGAGACGAGTAGAACATGAATATGGACTCCTAACGTCTTCAAAGCATACTCAGCAATAATCTGCAGCGTATTATTAGCGAATTTTCAAAGAAAATGAAGCTATTGCAATGGCCTCAAAATTTTTAGAATCGACTTTTTCGAAAAATTTTCACACTGAAATCCGTTTTGGAACATTCTGAAACAATCCCTGAAGTTTTTCCAAAAATCATATGTATATATATATGTGTCATTCCGGACGATAACTTGAGTAATTGTTTAAAAATTTTTTTTTAATTTTTGCCAAAATGTTTGTAACAACAAACCATAGGTCAAGTTCGTTAACCAGCAATTTTGGACAATCCAAAGTGGTCCAAAATTCAAAAAAACTCCAAAAAAATGGGTTTTTCCCGTTTTTTGTGGTTTTTACATTGAAAATCATGGTAATATATGGTATATTCGGATTCAGCACAAAATTTCTGATATGAATGCATTTTTCAAAAATGAAAATTGTCCAAAATTAAGAAAAGTTTGTAGCTATATATATATATAATGAATACGCGCGTATATTTGTTATACCCAGAAATGGAGTAGCCGTGTGGGTACTCTATGAGTTCGTAGAGACGAGTAGAACATGAATATGGACTCCTAACGTCTTCAAAGCATACTCAGCAATAATCTGCAGCGTATTATTAGCGAATTTTCAAAGAAAATGAAGCTATTGCAATGGCCTCAAAATTTTTAGAATCGACTTTTTCGAAAAATTTTCACACTGAAATCCGTTTTGGAACATTCTGAAACAATCCCTGAAGTTTTTCCAAAAATCATATGTATATATATATGTGTCATTCCGGACGATAACTTGAGTAATTGTTTAAAAATTTTTTTTTAGTTTTTGCCAAAATGTTTGTAACAACAAACCATAGGTCAAGTTCGTTAACCAGCAATTTTGGACAATCCAAAGTGGTCCAAAATTCAAAAAAACTCCAAAAAAATGGGTTTTTCCCGTTTTATGTGGTTTTTACATTGAAAATCATGGTAATATATGGTATATTCGGATTCAGCACAAAATTTCTGATATGAATGCATTTTTCAAAAATGAAAATTGTCCAAAATTAAGAAAAGTTTGTAGCTATATATATATATATAATGAATACGCGCGTATATTTGTTATACCCAGAAATGGAGTAGCCGTGTGGGTACTCTATGAGTTCGTAGAGACGAGTAGAACATGAATATGGACTCCTAACGTCTTCAAAGCATACTCAGCAATAATCTGCAGCGTATTATTAGCGAATTTTCAAAGAAAATGAAGCTATTGCAATGGCCTCAAAATTTTTAGAATCGACTTTTTCGAAAAATTTTCACACTGAAATCCGTTTTGGAACATTCTGAAACAATCCCTGAAGTTTTTCCAAAAATCATATGTATATATATATGTGTCATTCCGGACAATAACTTGAGTAATTGTTTAAAAATTTTTTTTTAGTTTTTGCCAAAATGTTTGTAACAACAAACCATAGGTCAAGTTCGTTAACCAGCAATTTTGGACAATCCAAAGTGGTCCAAAATTCAAAAAAACTCCAAAAAAATGGGTTTTTCCCGTTTTTTGTGGTTTTTACATTGAAAATCATGGTAATATATGGTATATTCGGATTCAGCACAAAATTTCTGATATGAATGCATTTTTCAAAAATGAAAATTGTCCAAAATTAAGAAAAGTTTGTAGCTATATATATATATATAATGAATACGCGCGTATATTTGTTATACCCAGAAATGGAGTAGCCGTGTGGGTACTCTATGAGTTCGTAGAGACGAGTAGAAAATGAATATGGACTCCTAACGTCTTCAAAGCATACTCAGCAATAATCTGCAGCGTATTATTAGCGAATTTTCAAAGAAAATGAAGCTATTGCAATGGCCTCAAAATTTTTAGAATCGACTTTTTCGAAAAATTTTCACACTGAAATCCGTTTTGGAACATTCTGAAACAATCCCTGAAGTTTTTCCAAAAATCATATGTATATATATATGTGTCATTCCGGACGATAACTTGAGTAATTGTTTAAAAATTTTTTTTTAGTTTTTGCCATAATGTTTGTAACAACAAACCATAGGTCAAGTTCGTTAACCAGCAATTTTGGACAATCCAAAGTGGTCCAAAATTCAAAAAAACTCCAAAAAAATGGGTTTTTCCCGTTTTTTGTGGTTTTTACATTGAAAATCATGGTAATATACCATGATTCGTAGAGACGAGTAGAACATGAATATGGACTCCTAACATCTTCAAAGCATACCCAGCAATAATTTGCAGCGTATTATTAGCAAATTTTCATGCGAAAATCATGTGTCGGAAAAAAAAAAAAAAAAAAAAAAAAAGAGAGTCCTCGTTCAAATATTGTATCGACAACTGCCACCGATAGAAACGTTCAAAACCCAGTGTATTATTGAAAATTGCACGATTTTTTCGTACATATCGCGAATATAACTAAATGTTATCAAATTAATTAGGTACTTAGATGCGGTAACGCATGAAGGAGAAAAATGTGTGATAAACAAAAGGTGGCTTGTTGTGACGAGGTTGGGAACATACGATCATGTACGCGATCTGTCGCACTCATCTTTAACTACGTCCTGGAGCTTCCACAATCAGAACGCTTCTCGGGCTCCCAGATTCAGCTTTCAGCCCAGTGATTTCACGTCTTCCAGGACGTCGATTATTGGTGTAAAAGTATGTAAAAAAAAAAACATATAAACATATATATAAACCAAGAATCGAAAAAAAAAACTTTCTACAACAAATTGCAACACCATTGGTCCTTTTCTTAACCACACCTTAAACTGAATGATTTCTTTGAAAATTCGCTCATTAATTCATGCTGCATGAATGGACTTTTTTTTGTAGTCAAAAACAGGAGGTAGGAGAGAAATATAATTATTAAAGTCGGTTTTTGAGTGATGCAAGACGTTATTTTCTATGAAATATGTGTTATGTAAGTGGGTGGTCCCTTACATTGGCGCAGTTGGTAGGAACGAGTTCTTTCAAACCCTTTCAACATTCATTTTTAAAAAAATTCCGTTGTCGAACCATGAGTTTACTTACAGCAGTTTTTGCTTAACGTTTTCTCCTTTTGCATGTTATAATTGCTCAAAAAGTTATATTGCCAGATCAAAGAAAAAATTTAGCTTTTGTATTGATACCAAAAACTAAATCATTAGTCTTCAAAAATTACCTGCTAGTTCCAAAGAAGAATGCACGCTGCAATCTCGATTCAATTACAAATAAATAGAAGAGTAAAAGTTAATAATTTTGATGGATAGAAAAACGAGGTTTTTATAAATGGAAAACAGTTTGTTGAGATCTTAAACTTTATTTTAGAGGAAAATAATAATATTAGTCTGTATGAAAAACATAAATTTGTTAGAGGTAACGAAGTAGTTCTTCAGACTTATGTTGTAAGACACGAGATCAAACTATTGAAAAAATACACTAATCTCAATCTTCCTCCTGGCACTCGAGTGAATGAGGACAACTAGGCGGACCTGCCGTATTGAAAATGGGGACATTGTCGATCTATTCACCAGTGTCTAGTACCAAAGTAATGTCTACAATATTAGAAGACATTGTGGTCATCCAAAACGAATGAGAAGTATTGAATCTGTGTTTGTCCAAAGGGAGTACTCGTCAGGAACTGTCTCAATATCTGAAAATATATGAAATCTCGGTCTTAAAGTGGCATTAAAACTGGGTTCACATGGGCGTGGTTGATGCAGTTACGCGTTGGGGCATTATGGATTGGTACTTAGAAGCTGGATTCACATGGATGGAAGAGGGCAGAAACAGAAAAGACGGAAAGAAATATCACAATCTGATTGGCTGATTTTCCCCGGTTGAGAATGGTGGCTGCCATCTTGATGGAACCCGTCGGCAGAAGGAATTTTTATACCGTCGTCCTTCTTCCGTGTATTCTGCGCACCAGCGCAGTGGTCAGGAATGATAACCACGAGTGGAGGTTGCACTAGTGGTGGCCAGCTGTCGATAGTAGCAAACAATCGATTGTTATGATGCAATCGACGCGATTGATACATTGTGGTAATGTATTCCCAGAATTATTGCAGAATCCCAACTGTGAATTTTCTACAAACATTGTTCAGCTGGCATTCGTTAAAATTAATGAGCATGTGGGCAATTTGAAAATTCCAAGAGCAATATAACCAGAGAGGTTATCATTTCAGAGGCTTCCAGGAGGAAGGTTATCATTCTGTTCTTTACGTCCATGTGAACCTTCCGCCAACTCCGGCTGCCCCCTCAACTTGTTTTCTCGTCTTTTCCGTTTCCGCCCTCTTCCTTCCCTTGTTGGTCTTGATGGTCTCATTTGGGCTTATCTTCATTCAGCAGGCACTCTTGCTCTTCCAACGTACGTCTACTCAACGTTTTCTCCCTCTCCAAAAGTTTGAATTTCATTGTCACTGATTCCTGTCTCACCATCTAAAAATTCGAGTTAGAATAAAATAATAGGTTGGTGATTAAACTCCATAATTGATCCAATATCACTGAACGACTCTCTCCACAGAGTTGCCTAACCTATTTGAAATTCCACCCATCTCAGAATCACCAAGCTCTTTTGATATCTATTTGGGAGGGGTGGTCATAATGACAAAAGTATATGAAACAGGCACAGTGCGAAAAAATCTGTAACCTTGATAGTTACTTAACCCTATAGTGAACATCGATTTGTGTCAGATAGATACTTTTGTCATTATGACCACCCCGCCCAAATAGGTACCTAGGTAGGTACATAAAGAGCTTGGTGATGAGTGGGATTTCAAACAAGTGATGCATACACTGTTCATGATATATTTCATCAAACGTAGGTACACGTAGGTTTACTTACCTGGCTCTTTAATTGGGAAAATCTCTGCGGGGAACTCATTAGGTAAGTACATACTGATTCTCAACAACGCTGTCACCACATGTCAACCTCCGTTGGACGCAAATTCTCTCGCTTCGATGAACACTATTTTCATCACTTCTAGTTTTTTGCACGCAACGACCATTTTCGCACCTCATAACATGTTTTACGAACCATATATTCGCTGTTATATATTTAAAACTCAACATATTATGACGAGAAAACGACGAAAGCTGGCATTTCAAAATGTTCACCAGATGCAACGGAAGAAAACAGTTTTTGGGCGACATTTGGGGCCGGATCTGTGATCAATCCAATGGTGAAAAACAGCGCTTCGAGAGCAGTATCCGAGCTAGCAGTAAGAGGTAGCTGACAATGGGGAAACACAATTCTATCAACCAAACTGTTTTACTACCTACTTCTCTTCCGATTGCCTGATCAAAGCAACGGAAAACCACCTTGTTTCAGTTAAGAGACCGTATTGCTGTTTTTTGGATTGCTCAAGGCAAACTGTCTTTTACCCATGTACCATCCATTATTATTAGAAGGCAGTCTACCTACTAATGGTAATAACTTCTTAAATTTTCATAGGAGACTGTTTTTCACCATTGAAAAACCTACCAAAAGGTGGAGATTGAGCTGAAAATGTGAAAAATCGAGTTACTGCTTTTCTCCTATGAACGGCAGTATTTTGGAATCAGATTTTTATTTTCTCTTTTAAATTCGATTTTTGACAAACGTAGGGAAAACCATCTCAAGTAGTTTGGATTTGTTCAGTTTACCTAATTGCTTCAAAACGTTGGTACAAAAATGTAGGTCACAGTTAAGGCTGATGATTTTTGTGCAGGTAAGTACTTAGTGAAATAAAACCTGACCAACAGATTTTTACATACAATACTTATTCATATCTCCACCCCAGTAAAATGCCCATCAAGTACCAAGTATAATGTGGATTCACGTTACAATGCTCAAGCCCAATATTTATGGTAAACTAAGAACAAAATTTGAATTTACCGCCAATTACAGCGTTGTGTGGATTCATGAATTCATCAAGTTACTAAACATCCATAAACAATCGTTTTGTTCATTCTTTTTCCCTTTGAGATTAGAGTGCTTGAATTTTGATTCTATCTTTTTGATAATTTTTCATCTCGTATTTATCAAAATAAGTCTTGTCGTAATCTACCTTTAAATGTGGATAGAACTTCATTTTTGAAAGTTTAACTTGTTTGAAAGAATATTCATTACAAAAAAAAAATTACTTTTTTAAAATTAAAATAATTACAATATATAATATCCACCATTTCAAGAAAGGTTTCATTTCGAATTGGAATAATACAATTTATTATAGGTAATTACGGATTAATTTGCGTAAATGTGAATCATACATCAATTTATAGAGAATCGATTATTGAGATTCAAGAATCGAAGCACTAACATTGATTGCGACACCAGTGAGGTGGGGTACTTTGCCGGGTGGTTGTATGGAAGTGCGTTATAGTATCCAACTGATAAGGAGCTCAGGGGTAGAATGATCGGGGGCTCAATGCTCGGGGGGTACAATTCCGGGGGGTACAGTAAAACCTTCCCAAATCGATTCCACTCCGGGGGAACAATGACGGGGGCTCAATGCTCGGGGGGTACAATTCCGGGGGGTACAGCGATAGCAACCCCTTCGATAGCAACCCCATAATTATGATGGTATCTGAAATTACCTTACGATATGTCGATGTAAGGGTTTTTATGCCGTTCCATCCATGGTCATTTTACACACAATAATTCACAGTAAATTGCTTATAGAATTTGAACAATGATTCTTTTCATTTTTTTGTTCCAAGTAATCGGTAATGTTGACTTATTTAGCTCGTATGTCACGAATTGACATTTTTACAAGTAACTGGGAACCTGTTCGAACATTTTCTTTAGTTTTATCTTTCAAATAGACAACATTGAATGTTAGTATGTTTAGAAAAAATAACAGCTCTCTATTTTTACAAGAACGATGTTCGCAATTGCTTTTAGGCTGTTTCATATTTTCAAAAAGTACTAGGTATTTTTTTGAGGAACTTAACTCTGTTGAATTATTTGAACTCTGTTAAATTATATACAATCCATGTATCTTCCATGTACAATGATACTACACTTCTGTAACATCCATGTACTTCCATACTTGAAGGAACAACTAGCGCTCCATGCGGAGTTTTGTATTATTATTATTGTGCTGTTTTATAAACTGTTCTCGTGGTTCTATTAAAAAGTAACATTCATTCAAATCTGAAGTGGTTTCTTAATTTCTCGGCTATTTCCTCTGGAAATTAATAGGTTATCGGCTCAGCATAGTCGAGAATCAAGAAGATTGGATCCCAGATTGCGGTGATATTGTTGGATGAAAGAAGACGCGAGGGAAGAGGTTAGCTATGTCGGAAGGTGTACCCAATAAATATGGAATTGTGCCATTTTCTGGTGGAGACTTCAACAATTGGCTGTTTCGGATAAAAATTAAGCTTGATGAAGCTGGTGTATTGGAACATGTATTGAAACAAGAAGTACTTCACAAGAAGGACAAACGCCAGGAGCAGTTCCAGGAAAACGACAGGAAGGCCAAAGCACTAATCGTGCCTTGCATAGCTGACAGTCACCTTGAGTACATCAAAGACTGTCGTACAGCGGCAGAAATCTTAAAAGTTCTGGGGTAAACTTCGTGAAGAAAGGAGTTGCCACGCAACTGTATCTGCGAAAACAACTACTTTCGTTGAAGTACAACGAAAAGGACGATTTGGGTGATCACCTACTGAAATTTGAGAGGTTAGTGAGAGAACTACGGTCCTCTGGAGCCGATCCCGAAGACACTGAAATCGTATGCTTACTCTTAATGTCCATGCCAAAATCCTATGACATGGTTGTCACAGCTATTGAAACATTGACAACAGAGTCTATTGACTATGACTTTATCAAGAACCGTCTTCGAGATGAATTTAGAAAGAGAAAGAGCCAGGAAGTCGATAAGGGGAAACGGGATGAACCAAGTAAACGAGAAGATCCTGAAAAAGGAACGCCATCATCTACTGCATTCTCTGGAAACTCCTCTCAGAAAACAGGTGGAAAACAGCCCTTTCCTTACTCATGCAGACAGTGCGGTAAAAAGGGACACAAACAAATTGATTGTTGGTTCAATAAGAAGCAAGATAAAGAAGTAGCACAACATATGGAAAAGACGACAGCCCACAACACTTTCAAAGACAATGAATCTGACGACGATGTAGTTGCTTTTGTGTTGGACCGAAAAACGAACTTGGATCACGTCATGGAGTCAGAAACTATAGAGCTGACAGTCGACAGTGGAGCTAGTGATCATCTGGTGAACAACGAGTCTCTTCTCAATGGAGGATCAATCGAGTTGAAGAACCCTATCAAGATACAGGTAGCCAAAGAAGACCAGATTCTGACAGCAACCAGGGTTGGTACCATAGTCACTAAAAAATGTAAAATAAAAAATGTTCTCTTTGTACCAAATCTTAGGTGTAACCTACTATCTGTTAGTAAAGCGGTAGGTAATGGTCTAGAAGTAAGATTTCATGAAGATCAAGTTACTTTCTTGAAAGAAGGCCAAACTGTAGTAACTGGTGAGAAGGTTGGAAAGCTTTTCAAAGTAGTTCTTGAACTGAAATCAGAGCACTCGGCTCACAGGGCTTATTCTGTAGATGAAGGATTGCTACTGTTACATAGACGTCTAGGGCATGTATCCAAAGATAAGTTGAATTATTTGGTGAAAGAGGGGTATGTATCAAACTGTAATGGTGCAAGTTCAGTTGAAATTTTGTGCGAGAGCTGCCTTAAAGGAAGACAGACTAGATTGCCTTTTAGGACTCATAAACCAGACGCATCCAGAATCTTGGATCTGGTTCATTCTGATATAATTGGACCCATTTCTCCAATGACATATGATTCCAAGAAGTATATCTTGACGTTTACAGACGACTATAGTCATTTTAGTGTGATTTATTTGTTAGAACAAAAGTCGGAAGTGGTTAAATGTTTCAAGCATTATGTAAATATGACTAGTGCAAAATTTGGTAGTAAATTGTCCCGATTGAGATGTGACAATGGAAGGGAATATTTTTCAAAAGAATTTGGATCTTTTTGCGCTAATGAGGGAATCACAGTAGAACCTACTATTGGGTACACTCCAGAACAAAATGGCAAAAGTGAAAAATATGGTAGATACTTAGTAGAGAAGGCCAGGACCTTGTTAGCTGATAGTGGTCTACCTAAAGATATGTGGGGGCTAGCTGTATATCATGCTTGCTATACTATTAACAGACTACCAACAGTAGAAAACAAAATACCAGCCAAATTATGGTATAATAAAGACCCCAACTATGAAAAATTAAGAATTTTCGGGAGTAACGCTTTTGTGCATGTACCTAATGAGCATAGAACAAGCAAATTTGACAGTAAGTCGCGTAAATTAATCATGGTGGGGTATTGCAACAACGGATACCAACTATGGGACAGTTCTAAGCGGGAAGTAGTCAGAGCTAGGGACGTAATATTCGACGAAAACGGCAGGGGTTCAGTTTTGGATCATGGAGTCCAGGAAAATATGGAAGACTTAAATTCAGACATCATCACTAAAAATGTCGAGACCAGTTCTAGTAAGGATAAATTGAAACGAGATAGAAAAATGCCTAGTTGGCTCAATGACTTCGATTGCTCTCATCTCGCTCTATTCGGTCAGGAGATGGTGAACCCATGTCCAAAAACATTGAAGGAGGCTAAGGGAAGAACTGATGGGGATGAATGGGAACGGGCAGTAAAGGAGGAGCTTAACTCACATAGAATTCATGAAACTTGGACAGTAGTGGATCGTCCTACTAATGCAGAAGTGGTAGATAGTCGATGGGTGTTTAGGATAAAAGATGAATTAGGAGGAGGTAAGCGATATAAAGCTAGGCTAGTAGCTAAGGGATTTCAAACTAATAATTACAGTGAAACCTATTCACCTGTTGGTAAACTATCAACTCTGAGGATTCTGTTGTCCCTGTCAAACCGCGAGAATCTTGAAATTTTCCAAATGGATGTGAAAACAGCGTTTTTGCATGGTCTTCTTGAGGAAGAAATTTATATGAATCTCCCTGAAGACCTATTTAATAGGCTCAAAGTGTGCAAGCTAAATAAAGCCATATATGGGCTTAAGCAAGCTCCTAAGAGGTGGAATGAGCGGTTTAACGAATTTATGATAGCTGAAAAGTTCATAAATTCAAAACATGACACTTGTTTGTATATCAAATTGGGAAATCATTACAAACTATACGTATTTCTATTCGTAGATGATCTTTTGATCATAGGAAATAATTTGATTGAAATAGAACATTTCAAAACTGAGCTTAGAAGGCATTTTGAAATGTCTGATCTAGGTGAAGTTAGAAACTTCCTGGGGCTAACTGTTGAGAGAGATCGCAATAACAAAACAATGAAAATTCATCAGAAGGATTACATTGAGAGACTATTGGCTAAGTTTGGAATGGATACTTGTAAACCCATTGGAACACCCGTTGAGAAGAATTTAAAGCTGAACGTGAACAAAACCCATGAAAGGTTGGACAAACCATATCGTGAACTTATAGGTTCCATAATGTATCTCATGATCGGATCTAGGCCTGACTTATGTTTTGCGATCAATTTCTTCAGTCGGTACCAGGAGTCACCTACATTAGAACACTGGAACTATTTGAAAAGAGTGCTGAGGTACATCAGAGGAAGTTCGGATCTCGGTCTTCTTTATTCCTTGAAGGATTGTGAAAATGTAATAACTGGATTCGTTGATGCGGACTGGGCCGGTGACATTGATGATAGGAGATCAGTTTCCGGGTACTGTATGTATGCCTGTGGAAACGTCGTTTCATGGGCCACAAAGAAACAAACCACTGTCTCTTTATCCTCCACAGAAGCAGAGTATGTTGCTTTAAGTTCTGCTGTCTGTGAGGCAGTCTCTTTGAGCGGGATTATCAATGATTTGGGTCTCAAGTCAGAAAATGTTTTACTATTCGAAGACAACCAGTCCTGTATACATCTAGCTCGAAACCGGGAAAATTGCAAAAGGATAAAACACATAGATATTAAATACCATTTTATTCGAGAGAAAATCAACGAAGGTGTCATAAAACTTGCTTATATACCAACTTCAGAGCAAAACGCGGATATACTTACTAAGGGGTTGGACAAACAGTCATTTGAATACTTGAGAAAGAAAAATTGCGTTGATAAATGTTAAATGAGTATTTGATTTTGTCTATTTCAATGTAATGATGTTTCATCGTACCTAATGTCATTTTGTCATGTAATATCTTTATGAACGTTGTTTGTTTATATTTATAACCATTTTGTAACCTCACATTCCAGTGTGTATACTTTTCTTTTTTTGGCTGGAAGTATCATGATTGAGGTGGGGTGTTAAATTATATACAATCCATGTATCTTCCATGTACAATGATACTACACTTCTGTAACATCCATGTACTTCCATACTTGAAGGAACAACTAGCGCTCCATGCGGAGTTTTGTATTATTATTATTGTGCTGTTTTATAAACTGTTCTCGCGGTTCTATTAAAAAGTAACATTCATTCAAATCTGAAGTGGTTTCTTAATTTCTCGGCTATTTCCTCTGGAAATTAATAAACTCGAGGGTGGGTACTAGGGCTCATTGGGTTTCCAGTAAAATGTAATGTTAATTTTATATAACATCCATGCTACCCCTTTACTTCTTCCATGAAGCCTGATCTAACACATGGATGTATTTTGTAAGCCATGGAAGGGGAATAGGATGGAAGTGGAATGGTCGAAAGAGTGCTACGCTGTGGCGCAGGAGAGGGGGAGATAGGGAGAGCACACGCGGTCTCTTGACGTACTCGTGACCCATTTTACGCTCAATTTGCGACAAGAACACAAAACGCTGCAAATTATTACACAATGGTTTATTTTTTTTATTTTTCTATATAGATCACTCGTCTGCAAAGCCACCAACCATCCAACATGAAGAAAAACATCGATCGCATTTCGGTCAGCTATAATTTGAACGGAGATTAGGCCTCTTTTGCGATTCACACTCGTGTTTCTGATTTATCGTACGTCCAAACTTTAAATTCTCGTAGGGAGCGAACGGTTTGTCCTACAGAGCTCCGGGTGGTCTCAAAAAATTCTATAGAATCTTAAATTGAAGGAAAAACAATACCTTTATATCAAAATTTTTTGAGTTAGGGCATTTTCAAAATTTCCAAATTGATTTTGGAACCCTTAGAAGTGACCTACATAAACCAAAATTTTCGGGGCACAACTAGACCCTAGAAGGAGCCTACATACCAAATTTCATCAAAATCGGTCAATGCTAAGTGGCAAAAGTGCCGCGTACGGCGGACAGAGGGCCAAATTTTTATTCGATTTTTGGATTCTATGTACCTTGAAACGTAAACCATCAAATTTTGAGGGGGCGTTAAAAATTTTTTTCTTGGTCGATTCCAAAGGTTCATTATTGAAAATAATAAACCAAAACGTCTGCCAAGTGGGTGTGGCACATAGCTTCCTCGTATCCATAACCCGATTGTATAGATGATCCGATGCATAGTAATTGATCTCAAAACAATCTCTACCTTGTACTACCCTCATAGGGAACTCTACATGTCAACCGGCACAATCTCTGAATATTGTTGGAAAATGTAGAAGTTATGGCTGTAACAAGGAAATATACTCTGCGCATGCGCAGTGGCTACTATCAGTCCGGGGGCGATAATTTTCATAGGGGACCATCTACACGCTAACCCGCAAAATCCCCTAAAAATTCAATGAAATCGGATGAGAAATATAGAAGTTATGGCTGTGGCAATTATTTCACATTTTCGCATGGGCAGCGGCTACTATCATCCAGGGGTATTGATGTTCATAAGGGACCATCTACACACCGGGAAACGGGTTATTTACGTACTAGTAAATAAATTGACTCATTACATACCTTAGGTATCTTCGTAAAACGGTGTATATTCGCGGATCTTTCATCGGCACATGCTTTTCATGAGAGTTCAACGACAAGGTGTCAAGAGAAGTAGTACAAAATACCTTCGCTAGAGTGGTGCTTGGGAAGGGTTCCCGCGTAAATACAAAATAATAGCGGACCATCTATGCTTAAACTTCACATTTAGCAATCTTATTGATTTGTTCTTATAGTCGAAAAAGAGCAGTTTTACCCTGTAAGCTGGCGATAGATTCAAAAAGTCCCACCACTACAGCCTTCGAGGGGCTCTTCCCTCTATCTAGCCACTGTTGGGTGGATAGCTCTTACTACGAGTCGAGTTATCTAGCCCCTCGACCCCACAGAAATCGCTAGGGAGCCCCCCCTCCCCACAAGTAATCAACCAACCCTGAATCTGATTTACCAGTTTCTTCGCCAAGTGAGGTCTTGAGGTAGAAATTAAAAGTATTTTGTAGCAGATATGCGTTGTGGTAACACATTCATCTCCTTCAGAGGACTATTCTTCTACCTTGCTATTGGGCTACCTTCGCCCCCCATCCACTGACGTCACACCACCTTCTTCATGTCACGTGCAGAAAGTCGTTATATTCGTCATTCAAACCTTGCTAGTGTGCAGATACTGTTCTAGTATTCAAAATACTCACCTGGTTACTAAAGTAGTTACGATTGCTACGAAAATAGGTCTTCCAAAATCCAAATATTTGAGAAGTAGTGTCACACTTGTAGCAGTTCCTCGGAGCCGGCTACACCTATTGAACAGGTTGGCGAGACAAATCCTGCTCTGGGAAGCGAGGAAGGTTACCTTGCGGCCTTTCTTGGAGTAAGTACAACTTCCCATATTTTTCTGCAGTTTCCTTGATACCCAAGAACCATAGGTATTGATTTTAATTCGGACTTCTTAATCGATTAAAGATTTAATCGGTATAACTACACCCCGTCTTTTTGAACTATACCCAATTCATATAATTTAGTTAATAATTAACTCTTCTTATATTTAAATCATTGGTTCTGAATACGAGTTGTTTATTCCCTTAGAATGTTAACAACTCTACTTCACACTCTCTGACGGCGTGGAGGAGGAGCAAGTTCACAGTTGAGTCAACCTGAGATTTATTTGCTTCTTTCCTTTGTAACGAAGCAAGAAGGAGGCCCCGCCCCCCAGGCACAATTCATCCTTTATTAATCAGCAACTCCATGTCAACATCCATCGAGCAACCACCTAACCAAACAACGATGTCTGCCAGGGACACTGAGCGCACTACCGTCGAGGCCCTCCCATAGCCGACTCTCAAGATGGCCGAGGGCATATAAGGGCCTGCCCCCACCACCCAAGCTCAGTCTGTTACAGCCACGCGTCTCATCAAGTGCTCAAACCCAGTTTAACAACTCATCCCCTCTAATCATAACGATGGTACATGAACTGAGAAGTTAGTGAGTGATCCAGTGCAAACATTTTCGCCAAAAGTCTAGGTACTTACCCACCAGTCTTCATTCTCTGAGTCCGTTTAGCCAAGGCCTGGACTTCAAGATGTTGTCGCCTACTCCAAATTGCCAACACGATGGAACCGGTATGCCATTTGACCCCCTAACTGAGGCAAGTTTGCCCTGTTTCCAGACAAAATGTACTAAAATAAAATGACCATGGATGGAACGGCATAAAAACCCTTACATCGACATATCGTAAGGTAATTTCAGATACCATCATAATTATGTCGCTAAACTCGATGCATCGATAGTTCGGAGCTATCGATACATTTTGGCCTTCCTCGCCCTGCCTGCCCTCACCCTCTCACATTGTGTGATGAGTGCTCGGAGAAGCTGCGTCCGTCGTGTAACCGCCAGATCTTGCCCTTTGGCCTGAGTCAGCATTTTGTGCTTCGCTGCGGAATTCTGATGTAAGTGACCAGTATACTCCAATTTCCAGGTTCTGTAGTGTCCATAATTTGTATTTATAGCCAATATTTTGTCGAAGCGACTGGTGTCTCGAGCGACAGGTGTTTTGCTCTACAAGCCTTAAGAGGAACGAGGCCCTGGAAGCACACTGCTACGGAGATCTGCAATTGGTCCAAGTTTGGCAAGGGTGAGCCCCATTCCCTCAAGTTTCCTAGTAAGCGCTTACTTTTCAAATGAAACCTGGCAAAATCCCCCTTATTGTAAAAATCCTGTAAAGTAAACATAGAGAAAGAAACGTAAATTCAGTAAAGTAAAGTCAGAATAAGTCAAGTTGTTGTACGTGTTGTAAAGTCAAGAAATCTAAGTCAAGAGTAGTAATAAGATAAAGAGAGTGTTGTATCTGTTTTATATTGCGATTACGATTAAGTGTGGTGAACATAAATTATTTTCATATATACATTTATTTCTAAATTCTGGTCTTTCTGAGCATAAAGAAAATTCCGCTTCACGGTACAACCCTTATAATTTTCAAGAATGAAAACCCTACGTGTTAATCTTGTGTTACCTACTCATTTCAGAAATCTACCTTTTCAGCTCATATTTAGACTCAGGTAACTCGCAAGTAAAGGTTTGGGTAATCCCTGAGGTCAATTACCGACCCAGGGGGGTGGCAGCGACCCTTAGGAATTTCAACCAAAAACGCTGCAAATGGTTTATTATTTTTCTACATAGATCACTCATCTGCAAAGCCACCAACCATCCAACATGAAGAAAAACATCGATCGCATTTCGGTCAGCTTTAATTTGAACGGAGATTAGGCCTCTTTTGAGATTCACACTCGTGTTTCTGATTTATCGTACGTCCAAACTTTAAATTCTCGTATCGAGCGAACGGTTTGTCCTACAGAGCTCCGGGTGGTCTCAAAAAATTCTAAAAATGCTATAGAATCTTAAATTGAAGAAAAAACAATACCTTTATATCAAAAATTTTCGAGTTAGGGCGTTTTCAAAACTTCAAAATTGATTTTGGAACCCTTAGAAGTGACCTACCTCAACTAAAATCTTCGGGACACAACTAGACCCCAGAAGGAGCCTACATACCAAATTTCACCAAAATCGGTCAATGCTAAGTGGCAAAAGTGCCGCGTACGGCATATGGACGGCCAAATTTTTATTCGATTTTTGGATTCTACGTACCTTGAAACGTAAACCATCAAATTTTGAGGGGGTGTTAAAATTTTTTTCTAGGTCGATTCCAAAGGTTCATTATTGAAAATAATAAATCAAAAGGTGGAAGCAACGACCTCACGAACCCTCAGTTTGAGGCGTCTTCTACCTAAGGTATCCTAAGATTGTACAGCTCAAAATATCTTACTAATAGAAAAGGAATTAGGATTTGGGTTGAAGGAATAAACACCTGATTGGAAGGAATAAAGTACTTTATTAACAACAGATTGGTAACATTAAATTCACAGTAACACTCCTCCCAGTAATTGGCCTTAAGCGCAGCCACAATTCAATAGTACACTTAAATTTTAACTATTAACTTCAAATCAACATAAACCAGTAGGTTAGTTCACTTGCCTAACCCCATCAAACCCCTTGAAATCATAACCCAAAACTTTTTATTACATTTGGTGACAACGGTAGAATTGATTGTCTACCCAAAACCGCCAAATTGATATTTCACTTACAACCAAAATTCAAAGTTTAACTACCCAAATTCTTATTATTACACCTTCATTCACTGAAATATGTTGATGTACGTTGGTATGTTCAAAATTTGAACATAGGACATACGTCATTTAATGACGCATGTCCTATAGGATCGTCAATTCTTGATACATGATGGACTGCTCAAAACCATGATATAAACTCAAAAGCCGAAAAATGCAATTAGGAGTTACTACAGGCAAAAATTGACTCTACTTTGAAGAATCAGTACCGAAATTGTAGAGGAGTATAACAACATTGGAGCGTTTCGAGAGCCAAAATATTATATGACCCAACAGTGAGCTTATTTTGGGTAGATCTCTGGAAAAAATTGTTGAAACATTGCCTATTGACAAATCAATATCTTTATAAATACAATCATTACTATCCTAGGAACAATTTTACTGCCTTCGGAACACTTCAAAATCAGCAAAATGTTGCTTAAGAACCAGCATGACACATCTAGCATTTTGACGAAATGGAGGTAGGGATGGTTTCTGATTTGAATTTATGCGCCTGAGTGAATGGTGACCTCCGTTTCTCGATGCGGTCGCTAGAATCGCTGCTATTCGCGATTTAGTCCGGATAGCACAACAAAAATCGTCTAACAGCAAGACACTTCTACCACAGTCAACCCATTAGCCACTACCTTATCTCCTAAACTGCACTCGTACTTCAACAGTGTCCTGACGATGCCTACCAATGGTGAAAGCTAGCTCGACATAAGAATATATGACTCAAACTGAGGATCTGCTCATGGAAGAAGTATTAGGAGGAGTCACTCAAGGTTAAAAAGTGGGCTGGACAAATCCTCTACTACTGCTGCGCTCTGGCGAAGCATAAATGAAACATCTCGGAAATAGTATCAGGGAACGCCATTAGATAGAGGTATAGGCACGCGCCCTCATGACTGAAATTTCAAATGAATGCCGGCAACAGCGCACGACATTCGAAAAAATATACTACAAGTTCAGTTTTTCGAACACGAGACCTTTATACCAAGCGTGTTGTACCAGCACCCTAACGTGCTCAGCCTTCCTGATTTCTCTCCGAAAAAAATTGTATGGTTCAAGTTGTTCTCAACCAGTTCTACCGGTAATTTGATATAAATCTTGCAAATAAAGTAGGTCATACTCGGTTCAAAAAGGAATCGATCCAAAATTGTCTATGACACAATATGTAGCAGTTCCGCGAACTGCTACACGGACTAGGCCTGAGGAGGCGTCCCTGCTCTCCTAGACTGGGAACGAGCTCAGCATTCAGTCACTTTCCTGCCTTGCTCCTGGTAAGTGATCTCTCCACATATTTTAATATTTTGCGGTTTTCCTTGATACCCAAAATCCATTCTCATTTCATTTCGGACCTCATATACGATTAAAGAGTTAATCGATATAAACCACACTCCGTTTTGTTATTGAACCATACCCAATTCATATCTATATTATATTTATTTAATAAAATAAAATTATATTTGAATCATTGGGTAGAAATACGAGCTGGTTATTCCATCAGAATATTTCCAACTCTATTTCAAATATCTCAACATGAACTTAAAAAAAAAAAAAAAAAAAAAAAACACTTATTTTAATTGGACAAAAGAAATAGTTGAGCGTGTTTTTCTTTTCGGTTTGCTTGTTGCCAAAAAATGTGAGGTAGTAACCTAGAACTGAAATAGGTACCTTTTATTATTATTATTTTTTTTAAATAGTCACCTACTTTGTTTTTTATAGTCACCTACTTCGTTGGAAAAACGGGGTTTTTCATGTGAACGTTGGTAATCTGAACCAAGCAATAAGATCTTATTGACAAAGAACCCGATTACTGTTCGTTAATACTAATTACCTCTATTTCGGAAGGAGGAAGGTCTAGTTAGAGGAAGTTCCTCTAATCGGAAGGAAAAACATAGTGGTTTTCAACGTACCTATAATAACATTCAAATGAGTTTCCACAGCTACGCCACTTCAAACAACTACACTTCTCAGACGTGATCAAATCCACAGTACATTGTTATGTATGTCATGATGAAATGTGAAAAAATAGCGAAACTAACATTATATAGAAACTAAATGAGAGAAGATGAAGTCTAATAATGTAGATAAACTACTCAATAGGTAGAATCACAATTATAAATTAAAAAAAAAAAAAAGAGTAAAATTGCTTCTTCTCACTTTCGCGTCTGCGTTCTACCCTCCCCCTTAGTTCACGCACTCCTGTGTTTGGCCACGTAAGCTAATAGTTCATTTACGCTTCCAGAGGTGGAGATACTTTAGCAAGCAGCACAGATCCACCTATGGAGTGACTGTTCCTGATACTTATTCCATGATCTGCCGCTTTATTCTTCCCCTGACCACAAACCTGTATGATGAAGAAAGGCAACATCATGTGTTGTAGGTACTTGATTGCTGTATATAGCATGATAGGTACGTATGTTGAGGTGTGTTGGGGGTTAGCATCCCGACTATTGCCGTTGTATTCCTTAGGTGGATACTATGGGCAATGTTCCATGTAGACTGATTATTAATAAAATGTGTCTCGTTAAAAGTCACTTCTCTGTCTCCTTAATTATTATTTACCCCCACTAAACATCATGAATATGGAGAATGAGGTTGGCGTAGAGGACGAGATAAGTATAGGTCTGCCACAGAAACTTTGCATCCCTTTGGCGCATTCTTCTGGAGAACATAGAACTAATTATCTCTTATCATCGAGCAGATTCCCACGCCTAAGATAATGTTTCAGGAATTTCTCCACTAAAAAGGGACTTGATTTCCCTCCTACTGCAGCTTGAAATTCGTGCATTTCCAAAATTGAAATTTCGTGGCACTACACGAACATTAAATTTCTCACAGCTCCAATTTCCGTGTTTAGGTTTCACCATGGAAGGTTGATTATTGTAGTTTGCAGATCCGCCACCTAGGGGGCGCCACATGGATGCAAAGTTTCTGTGGTAGACCTAGAGTCATCCTATTAAATCCATTATTTTCCAACGTATTTTCGGTAAACTCTTTGGTAAAACTATTTGTAGAGGATCTGATGTTGATTTGAAATATCGGCATCTGAAAATTGAGTTGAACATGTGCCATGCTGATTTCCCAGGAAGATGTTTGATGTGCTATGCTGTTTCAGTTTCTTCAACATCGTTCATTATCTTATTTGGTTTATTTCTATGCCTTTTTCGGCCAATTAGTTCATTTTAAATTAATAAAGGATTAACTTGAAAAATTACATTCCTGATATTACCACTTATCATTCTATTTTTTTAAATAGAATCCATTCTAGGCCTCTGTGATTTCACTGTTGCTAGACTGAGTTGATGTCAAAGCTTTCCACACAGGAAGAAGATTAAACCTGAGGCGCTCTTTGGTGAAGTTTAGTGTGTGGCCGAGACACTCTGGGAGGAAGAGATATTGGCAGATGGAACGCCAACGGTGATGGTGATCGCTGTGTTAGAACCTGAAAAAATGGATAGGTAGGTACGCACATTAAACTTCCAGGAAAAAATTATTTCAAAATCAAATTTTTACGGGTTTCTTGCGTTGCAAAACTGAATGACGTAGAATTCTGAGCCTTAAAAATGCAAATGCATCATTCCAGTTGTTGTATTTACATAAATATATTTTTGGTAGTCCTACTATAAACCCATGTTTGGCATGAAACTGTTATCACCTTTACAATAAAGATTTTTAATCGCGTCGTACATTGGGATAATTAACTGCTCCTCAAATATGATATCATTGATCACGAACTGATAATGTTCAGACGTTATTATTGCATACAGTCAGATCAAAGGAGTGAGATAACTAAAACTCAGTTTGACGTCTCTACTCCCTTCCTGTATGGAGAGTTGGATGAGGAAATCTACATTCAGCAGCCTAAAGGATTCTCAGACGTAACGAACCAAGTCTGTCAGTTACGTCAAAGTATTCATGGTCTGAAACATGCGCCTCAGTGTTGGAACAAAAGATTTGCCCAATACCTCTTCAAATTGGGTTTCCATTTGAGTGACGCAGATCCATGCTCACTTGTTCAAATGATAAGTAAAGAGCTTATGACAGTAATCGCGCTCTATGTAGATGACGGGCTGGTCGCAACCACTGACGAAAATGAATCAAAAACGTTCATGGAACAATGGGGTATTTCAGTCAATTTAAAAAAAAAATTTTTTCAAAAGAGTTTGGCTCAGGAATGACGGTAATTGGGTCTGTTCGTCGAGAAAATATTTTTAAAAAATCAGAGAAGCTAAGGAAAGTTGAAGATTTGAACGGTGTGGCGTAGCTAGCCAATCGTGACGTAGCTAACTGTCTTTGAAAAAAGTATCCATACACAGAGAACCGATGAAACCCTTGGAGGACCTCTTGGATACTACAAAATACTACGCACACATAAATGTGTGTGCGTTAAGGGAGGCCCGCCTTTTTTTCAAACGTGTGATCTCTTTAATTAATTTTTCTACCACATGTTATAGTATCATTGGGCTTAAAGTTGGATTATAAAGGTTTTCAAGGGTGCTGAATCCAAATTTGAGGTCAAAAACCTGATTTTCCGACCCACCGAAATACCCCATTGAAGAACGAATTCAAAATCACAGTGAAACCACCGCCATACCTACTACTTGGGCATCCAAATTGATAAAAGAAGTTATGGCTCACTCAAAATCCACCAAGCTGCATACTGCAAGAAAATTCTTGAGATTCCGATTTTGAAGGAGATTTCATCAAATGAAACCGAAGAAAGATCGGATGAAGACTAGCAAAAGTTTCCCAACAGGCGGAGGGACAAGGCTAGACATCGCGAACCCAGTGGGCACAGTCTCCAGATCACTTGAAACTCCCACGTTGAAAGATTGCGGGAGAGGTAAGAGGATTTTTAGATACCCGAAGGGAACTTAGAATTATGGTGTAGTCTACAAAAACAACATCAAGAAAGGCCAACTACTATGTTTCAGAGACTCAGACTACGCTAGTGACATCAAGACAGGACATACAACAACAAGAGTTGTATCTTTGTACTCAGGCCAATGGGGTATTTCAGTCAATTTAAAAAATAAAAAAAATTCAAAAGAGTATGGCTCAGGAATGATGGTAATTGTGTCTGTTCGTAGAGAAATTTTTTTAAAAAATCAGAGAAGCTAAGGAAAGTTGAAGATTTGAACGGTGTGACGTAGCTAGCCAATCGTGACTTAGCTAGCCAACTGTCTTTGAAAAAAGTATTCATGCACAGAGAAGCGATGAAACCCTTGGAGGACCTCTTGGATACTACAAAATACTACTCACACACGCGCGTGGCATAAATGTGTGTGAGTTAAGGGAGGCCCCCTTTTTTTTTTCAAACGTCTGATCTCTTTAAATTATTTTTCTATCACATGTTAGAGTATCATTGGGCTTAAAGTTGAAGTATAGGTTTTCCATGGTGCTGAATCCAAATTTGAGGTCAAAAACCTGAATTTCCGACCCACCGAAATACCCCATTGTCCTGCCCAATGATGACGCGGGGTATATCATTCACCATGGATGTCTTTTAAAAAAGGGCCATTTTTCTGCGATTCTCTTAAGATTTATGGTCTGAGGCTTCAACTTCAGCTCACCCATGGTTCGAGCCCGCATCAGTTTGAATCTATTTCCATTATCTTCACACTTTTTTTTTGGAAATCTCTAAATTCACTTCCTCAGAATCTGCTTACATTCTACTGACATTAGCTGTCCACGCCAAAGAAACTGGCTTTTTGTGACCTCTCAACCCCAATTTCAAGGCCAACTCCTTCTCCACCATGGTGATTGACGAGGCATCGTCCAGGAGAGCGTAGGTTTCAACCGTTCGAGACAGACCATATAGTCGAACTGGAAGTATTTTCAGTATTGCATTCCATGTCTCTCCTCCGCTCTTCTGGCTTTCAGCATGGGCGTTCACATTCTCTTCCCTCATCGTGCTACTCTCATCGTTATGCAGCTGAGCATTTTGAGTTTTTCCACTCTTTTCGTTTCTAGCCTGCTCAATTTTGTGTGAGGAAGTGTGGTGCCTACCACTACACAATTTACAATCGACTGGTACGTTAGAACGATGGCTGGCATGATGAGGGTTCAGACAACGGAAAAAAAAGCCATCTCTCATTGCAATTTCAACAAAAGAAGCCAAACTCGTTGCTGCTAGCGAAGCTACTAGGGAGATGATATGGCTTGAAGAGGTTGTTAAGCGGTATTATGGAGTTGTCATCAATTCCAATGTTAGATTCTGACAATGAAGCGGCAATTCAATTACTGCACAATCCCGAACTTCGCTTGAGAACAAAAGATATCAAAGAAGAATTTCAAGTGCGGATATTAACGAAACTTCTGCACAAACCAAGGCTGAAGATGATTTTTGGGAGAATAGGGCTTGACATTCTGATCACATCTCTGAAGCTATCAATGAGGGAAAGTATTTAAGTGCATCAACAGCCAGAGATTGTTTATGGCGACTGCAATATTGTTATTGTTGAAATTAGTCACATGATATTACGCTTAATCAGCGATAAATCTAAAAATATATTTTTGTGTTTAATGTTTTCTGTAAAAGTCCGATTGTGATTATTCCTAAATGTTTAGATTCCTTTTGAACAGGTAGCTCTCATTAATAATTTCTTTGATTAGTACCTACTTACCCATAAACTGTAACGTTCTGTTTTATGGTAGAATCAATCAGTAGACTTCCATTTCCTTGGCGTGGCACTTTTGAGGTACGACGTGAGGTTTTATTTCAGTTGTTGGCCAGTAGTTTTAAGCCACGTCCAGTTTTCGGCATCTTGTTGAAGCTGAAACCCAATACTTTATCAGCAACACCATTCATACTTCCCAACGATACTGCATGCAACCTGCCTATCAGTAGATACCTAGTTATTTGTTGCGGTTCGAACTTATGATGCATCATCATGTTCCGAACTTCTTTATATTTATGATGTGCACTTTCTCCTTTGAGGTGAATTTTGGTCGTATATAAAGTATATACTACTTGCTTCCAGCAGTACTTTCTTTTAAATTAACTGGCTTGGGATTCCCTCAGCAGCTTTCAACTAGTGGTAACTGTTGTGTGACCAGAACTCTGGAATTAGTTTGACCTGATGCCAGGAGATGGCGACTGTGTAGACATCGCCCCTACCTACCTACCTACCTAGATTCATCAGAATAAACCTCAGTTCCACTTGATCGATCGTATAATTTATACTACCTATCTCCTGCCTTTCCTAATTAAAAAATAGTTAAATTCAACAGCAGACCTGTCGCCATTATTGGCTAAACGTTCTTTCTCTTCGAGATTCTCTTTCCAGTACGTGGAATTTAATTAATTTAAATGATATGTGAGATGTGCGTTGCTATTTCGTGATATTTTCGAACAAAACTCATTTTCATGAAAAAAATCGATGCATTTGCAGTAAGAAATCGAGTTGACTGAGGAGGACGCAGACTTTGTCGTACCAGAACCCGAGTTCTTTTGGTCCAACCGGATGAAGAAAAAGCTGCCCTGTTCGCAAGAGCAGCGTGATCCCCGATCCAAAAACTTGAACCAGGGAATAAGCCAAGGAAAAAATATGAAAAGGCAGGACTTCATAGGGACTAGGTACCGTGAATGCATGTAACTTCGGACAAAATCGAATTTTAGTGGTAAATCTCCTCTACAGCATCCACAGTGCTGACCTAGACAGTTCGTTCATAAGTTTCGTTATCACCTGTTGTCAGTGTTCATTTCCCGCTCGTTGGTCCTGCTTTTATTGATCGGTTGTCGTCCAATAATTGTAAGCATATCATTTTCAATTTATCGTTTTTCTCAGAATGTAGGAAAACCTCCTTTGGCACGCACTGTTAAGTGGAGTGAACCAACCAAAATACTTTTAGTTTGTAGGGGATATTGTTATGAAGCGATCTGGCTAGTTTCATTGCTCTAATGCTATAATTTCCGACTGCAGCAGTATTTACGTACTTTCTTTCACTTTGTGTAGGAAACTTCGGACAATGGGAAAACCTCTTCCAGTGCGGGCTTACCGGGTGTATAACCCAGTTTACCTCGAAAATGCTAACAGAGAAGTAAAGATGAAGCTTCTCAGAAAAATATTGATTGGGGACAATTTATCCTCCCATGTTTCCATCAGAGTACTTTAATTCTACGAGTACTGTAATAAGACTGTGTGAAGAGAACAACATTGAGTTCGTCTTGTTCCACCAAATTGCACTCACCGTCTACAGCCGCTTGATGTAGCCATTTTTGCTCAATTGAAAAGGAAATGGCATGTAGTCATAATTGAGTGGAAGAAAAAAAATCGAGGGGTCCTTCCCAAAAGTGAGTTCCCTGGCATCCTGAAAAAGGCCCTTGATTTGCTGGAAAATAAATCACAGAACCTCATTGCAGGTTTTAGAGCAACAGGCATTTTTCCCCTTTCCTCAGAGAAAGTCCTTCAGCAGTTCCCCAAATTCAGGAATCGCAATGAAGATGTGTTGCACATTGAACAAGACCACCCTGCATGGGCATCGTCTTTTGAATTGTTTCTGAGAGACAATGTTCGCCAACAACGCGCTCCACTCAAACCTCGAGGGGAAAAGATGATTAAAATTAGTGGACGGGCACCTTTATTTAATGACCAATTTCTTGAAGTTCAATTCTAGAGACTTTGATCTGTACATTTTACTGAGATTTTGTGATACCGATTGTATACGTATAATAAGGACCCACATATTTATGAGTTCATTAATAATGTGTCTGTAATAGCTGAAGAATTTTACTTGAATTACCGAATGGTAGATAAAGAAAATACCCTCCTAGTAACGCAGATAACTGTTGTAAAATTCGAGTCAAGTTTTCTGATACCGATTTTATATAGGTTCCTGTGATCTTTAATAATGTTTCGTTGATAGATAAGGAATTTTTTTCACTTGGACAAAAACATAGGTACTCTATTACTAATGCAAGTGGTAACTGTTGTGAAATTCAAGTCAACTGGTAGTGGTGCCTACTTCACTGTAAAACTTGAACTGTTGAATGGGGAATTTGCCTCACATTTTTTTTTCCCCGAATGAGGGTTTATTTTCATGGAATAAAACCATAGTGAGCTGCTCGAAAACGCATCCAAAAAATTTAGAGAATTTAAGGAAGATGGAAATTTTAAATGTGGTGGCAATGTGTAAGAGGCAGCCATGTTTGAAACGTGACGGATATTCTACCAATCTGACTTCAAAGGAGGTTCTGTGGCGCTTACCACAGAAGCGGAACATACACGAACTTTCAGCTTCCGAGTAGTGCGCACAAGAGTGCGCCACGAACTGGCAGGAAGAACCCAGACACAAAAGTGACCAAAAGAAACAATATTACTCACTTTTTTACAATACGATTCTACCTACTAGTTTATCAAGCATTATTAGTCTTCATCTTCCCTTATTTAGTTTCAAGATTTGAATCACATTATTCGAGTAGCCATTTCACTGGATCGTTTTGTGTGGCGGTGCTAGAACTCTGTCTGTTGTCTTGTTTTCGCGTCTTTTTTTTTTTTTTTTGTATGACGTCAACAATATTCCTTGATTTTCGCGGTGTTTTGTAACAGAGGTTCACTTGTTTAGTCATTTTCTCCTACGGTAATTTTTTCCCCTTGGTTATTCTTAGTGTTAAACGTTATTCTAGGGCCCTATTATAGGAATTGACTTGAAATTCCAGAATCTAAAATTGAGGCAAATTCCCCATTCAATTTCTCGTCTTATGAGTATAAATTGGTACTGTTTCGGGTTTATAATCACCTGGTGACCTTCAGTCCAGCATACAAGTCTAAAGTATGAAGACTACCAACAGAAAGTGTGTGGTGATTTACAGAATTATAGTTCCCCTGTCTACTAGTCAGGCTGACAAAAAGAGGAATTGCAAGCCAGTTGAACGAAATAAAGCGTTTAGAGGCAAAAGCTACTTGCTAGTCTTATAATATAAAACACTAAAGCCGTGGCTTTATGGAGGGAAACCAAATAGCTCAATGATTTGAGAACTTTATTTTAGTACAGCACCATGGCACAACTGCATTGCACCTTAGCATAAATGTTCGATGGAATTTACAGCATCATCTAAGCTACTTTCGAAGGTAATTCGATGGCAACAAATTTAATGTGAAATCATGTTGAGCGACCCCAATTAGGCTAGTTTGACCACAGGAAATAGAGAAAACACGATTAACTCACTCGCAAAACCGTTTTTTTGGCTCTCCTGGAAAGTTTGCTAAAGTTAGATGTGTCATGGAGCGCCTCAAACAAGAATGGCCTAAGGACTGAAGAGGAAACTTTTTTACTTCATCGCTTTCGAAACATTGTGATTATACCTTTTATAAAGTAAGTTATTAAATAATTTTGTCATGTTTGGTCATTTGAAACGTTTTTTTCCTTTATTCTCATGATCAAAATTCAATTTTGAAAAATAAAAATGTTTGCGTTGGTCTGGAATAGATTATGTTACAATATATCAAACAGAATTTTACGGTAACACCATTGTGACGTTCATATTAGGCGGATGACCCAACCACTGAGTGAACGAGGAGGAGGGGGATTCACTGGTCCTGTGACAGGGGGAAAGGAAGGACGTTCAGTCTTGTCCTTGACACCGAAACCACGCGTCCGGAATATCACCTTTCGCCTCGTTATCGCGACCCGTCCGACACGACCTTTTCTTTTATTCCGGCCCGACCCCTCTCAATTATTGGTAAGTTTTTACTGAATAAACCCTCCTTTTGCCCGCCTTTACATTTGATTTTCATTCTCCCTTCTCCCGCACCTCATATGGTAGCAGAGCGTGGTTACGATCCACGGACCTCTGGGTTATGGGCCCAGCATGCTTCCACTGCGCCCTGAAATCCTTCTGCCCTGTAGACCAATCAGCAACAGTTACTCTACTCGTGAACCCCCCTGTTTCAGAAATGGACCCCGACCATGAAGAGGAGGAATTGCTGCTCCAGCCCACCCCTGACGACCAACAACAGGAGCAGTTGGTATCGGAATTAGAGAGTTGCTCCCTATCCAACACCAAACCCCACAACACCATCCCCGCCAATCCCACAGCCCTCTGCACCCACAATCCCTGCGTTGATGGCTCTCGTCGTCCTTGCGCCATCACGGGCAGTACAGCGTGCCAACCAGTGGCGGCGGCGACAGCCATACAACACATCCCAACGACCACGCCCACAACATCCACCCCCACCAATAGTACCGATCCCACAAGAGACCATGACAATCACCTTTGGGGGTGCGACAATCACCATCACTAAGCCATTCCAGCCACCCCCCCCCCCCCAACCTATCAGTGCCTTCAAAGGACAATTTCATTTAAAATTTTCATATTTCAATTTACTTTCCTCTGTTCTAACGTATCTTTCATTCCATACAATGTCAATTTAATTTGATTTATGTTTTACAATGCAAATAACTTCTACCATTGAAGCACTGTACAATGTAATACGACCATAGGACTAAATGTGCCCCTCTCAATTATTCCGGCCCGACCCCTCTCAATTATTGGTAAGTTTTTACTGAATAAACCCTCCTTTTGCCCGCCTTTACATTTGATTTTCATTCTCCGTTCTCCCGCACCTCATGCCATGTATCTAACTCTTTTTTTTAAATGATCATCCCAGACTAATAAAACTTTTACACTATGTTGGCTCCTCGGGTATGCAAAAATAATGGAAAAATTGATCAAAATATCAATCTTTCAAGAACACCTGTTTTTTGTGTTTCCAAAAGTTAAGAAATATTACATACCTACGTTGTGTTGCTCAGCGACGATATGATGCTAAACAGGCCTTACGGTTGACTTGAAAAATTCGAAACAATATCAGGCTAATGACAGGCATTCTAACGGGACATTATGACTTCCGCAGAATGCTAAATATCGTGGACAGTCATTTTCACCAATGTGTCTATGCGAACAAGAAGAGGATTCAGCTGAGCACTTGTGCAGATGCGGCCGTTTCTGGAGATCAAGAACGGAGGCATTCGGTCAGCACATTGTAGAACGCGCATCATTGAGGAAATTTCGTAGGAACGCATGAAAAAATTGACTGATATCAGCAAAAGATTGACTAACTCCAAAAAGGGGTAGCCGGCGGAATCCTCTTTTTTAAAAAAGGGCCTCGAAAGTGGGAGATTATAAGCCATCAGAGCTAGAAACGTTTCCAATGGCAACCCCAAGCAGTGAGTGAATGACGACTGGCTTTGAACAACAAACGAACACACATAGACACAACATGATATGAAAAAATGATTAATGTGTAGTACGAAAATATACCTAGTTCAAAACAAAACCAGTGTGCCTGACATGAAATAACATTTATAAACCTTTCAAATCCAAATTAAAGATCAAAGGAAAAGAAAGTAAACTCACATCGAAGTGGTCTTCACAGCAATCGAAATGATAGTTTGCTATCACTAACTACATACGCCGGCTTTCCTTTTCTCTTTCTCGCGGCACTGGCATGTTGTTTTCCACTATTCTTTATCGACTCATGGCCGCGGATGAAACACTTGTACACCATTTCAGTAAACGAGTTAAATCAAGCCGAAGCAACACATCAAAAATCAAGTCTAACCGTAAACACAGATGTCAGAAAATTTTCGTCGTGTTTGTAACCTTCCCCTAGATAACACGATTTCATGTTGGACCGAGGATGGATGATCTGTGCATAGAACCATCATCAACATGGAAGAAGACAAGGACGTTGCAAGTGAAGGGAGGGGGTTGAAAGTGGGCGTGGCCTAACGTGAGTAAAGCTGCCCACACACGGTCCAACACGTCGGTTGTGGGGGAAGTAAAAACCTTCCCCCACTAACTTTCTGGACCGAAAAAGCGGAGAGCACACACGTTCCGACAACCGTCAACCGACAGGCTTCATGGATCTTCATTTTAACCAATGTGTAATATCCATGTTTGTTCCACGTTAACATCACTCTTTTTTTCCTTCGAATTACACAGCACTTTCTTCCTCATACCGTTGGTTTTCAAAATGAGACCATTGTTTAATAAACACAAAAAATTGGGAATTGCATTGGCAATGATTCAATTTTCTCGGCTAAAGAGGCATCGTGTCACCAAAAGACGGAGATGGTGGACAAAAGGTGGTTGGAGAAGAGAGAAACATTGTCGCACATGAGGTAATAGCCCAGTAGAGGATCCAAAATGGGGTCGAGCTTGCTAAAAATGGAACAAGAGATATTTTTATCTAGGGTCGTGTAAGTGTGGAGAAAAAAAGTCTTCGACCTCGAAAACCCTGGGGAAAACTTTTGGTGGGCCAAAAACCACGAAATGTTCGGAATTTTTCTCAGTTTTTCTCTTTTTACGTCTGAAAAACGCATCCTAGCGAAATATTGACCTCAAAGGCAATGAAAGATCATTAAATTATGCGTCGAATGAGCTGGTCAAACTTTAAATTAAGTGTGAGCCCCTGCTCACGAATGAGACCAATGTGACGGGGCTGGGGTAAAGCAACAACACCCCCCTTCCTGAACCCCAAGATGCCGCCCCCACAGAGCCACCTGCGGCGAAGGACTGTGGAGGGGTAATCCGGGCCAGCTCTACGGGGGCGTGGTCCGCCCCCCTACAATAAGGACGCCGAACACCATCTGAGGCGTCCGAGCCCTGATTCAACCACGAAGCCAAAGGAAGACACCAGCAGCTTGTGTCCGCAGCAGCAACAAGGAGCCTCGACCAAAGCCGGATGGCAGCCTGAGGACTACAGGAGGCCGTGGATCACGTGACTGAGAGGAGGGGGAAACGTTCTAGACCGGACGGCCCGCGTCGGCCATCACACCGTCCTGAGAGCTCGAACAAGTAGGTCCCGGCCGAACGTTCTTCCCCAAAAAAGCGCGACGACTAAGTTCCGGCTGAAAGTCACCCCATCCCTTCATCTCAAAGTCAGTGGTAGTGAATCCCCCTGGACTATCGAGACATCATTCTGTTGGAGGCCTAAATATTAATTTTATTATTTATCTAGTTAGCACTGAAGCCTTCTGCGCAAGTGCAGGCTCCAGCCATCTTTACCTCTTCTAGTATTCAGTATTCAGTCGTGTTCAGTTCTCCCGTTGTAAAATCCCTAATAAAACTATAATTACGAAGTGTCAGTGAGTCAGTTGTTGTTCTTAAAATATTCCTCGAGTAAAAACCCAACATGGTAGCAGTCCGTGGTTCCAGATAAAGTTGGTACGATCTGCGCAAAGGTAAGATTCGCCTGAACCTAAAACGAACCTGTTGAATCTGCCGCCTGTTCTTCCTTACTTCCGCCATGTCGTTCGACCTCGATAATGAAATCGTCAATGTCGACAGATTGTCGGACATCGCGAGTTTCCCTCTTTGGAAGTTCGAGATTCGAATTCTGTTTGAAGCTAGAGGGTCATTGGAAATTGTTGACGGAAAATCTAAATTTGTCTCGCTCACGAAACCTGATGAACAAGCTGAGTGGAAACGTAAAGACGCTCGGGCTCGCCAAGCTATTATAGGTACCATAGATAAAAAGTGCCGTATGCATGTTTTGATGTGCAAAACTTCTGCCGAGATGTACGAGAAACTTTGCTCTATATTCGAACGCGACTCCGAGCATCAGAAAAACAATGCCTTTGAATCGTTCTTCTCTTATCAGTTCGATCAACAAGTTGATGTTGCTACGAATATCAGTAAACTTCAAAACATTGCATGTACACTCAATAGCTTGGAACCAAATAAAATCGATGATTCTATGTTGATAGCCAAAACATTATCGTCGCTTCCTGCCCATTATTCTACGTTTATTACTTCTTGGAACTCGACTTCTAAAAATGATAAAACTATGGCTAATCTCATCTCTCGTCTTTTGACTGAAGAGGCCCTAAAACAAAAAACTGATAATGAGACTCCCGTAGCATTTTATTCCAATCCAAACCTAATAAAACCTAATAAAAATAAAAATTGGAATAAGAAAAAGCTTGGGTATAATAAAAACGGATACAAAAGTCAACAAAAACAAACAAACCTTCGGTGTCATATCTGTAAAAACACCAAAAATAATCATGACCCAAAAGATTGTTTTTTCCGTGATAAACCTAATGTCAACAAGGTACAGAACAACAGGCCTGCAGCATTTCTAACTGTACATCGTGGGAATGACTCAACGGATTCAATGAAATGGATTGTCGATTCTGCTGCATCGTCACACATGACCAATGATGATAGTCACCTGCTGGAAAAACGTAAAGTAAAAACTGAAATCAGTGTCGCTAATGGTAACGATTCAATGCATGCTCACTGTATAGGTACACTTGAAACTCCTGAGTGTCACCTGTCTGACGTATTATTTGCTCCTGATCTCTCTAAAAACCTTCTGTCAGTGCCAGCAATCACTGACAAGGGTGGTAAAGTCGTTTTTCATGATGATCAGGTGGACATTTATAAAAATAACGAAATTGTTCTAAAAGGTACTAAAAATAAAATTGGTCTGTTTGAAGTAGTGTTTGATCGCAATAAAAACTCAGCTCTTGTTGCTTGTGTTGAAAATCTGACTATGCAATGGCACAGAAAATTGGGTCACTTAGGATCTGACAATATGAAACGCCTTGTCAACATATCTGCCGGCATAAACCTAAAATCTGATCAGATCCAGAATGTTTCACAATGCGAAATCTGTTATAGAGCTAGAGCTACACGAAAACCGTTTGGTGTCAAGCGCACCAGAGCTTCAGCACCTCTTGAAATCCTGCATACTGACGTCATTGGACCGATAGAAGTTAACACCTGGGATGGATTCCGTTTCTTCGTGACAGTAATGGATGATTACACCCATTTCTCTGCTACTTTCCTGCTCCGTGGTAAAAATGAGGTATCACAGGCTATCATTAACTATATTAAAACCATTGAACATTTTTGGAGTAGAACTGTAAAAAAGATACGCCTGGATAATGGTGGAGAATACGTGGCTACAAACTTTAAACAGTTTTGTACTTCCAAAGGTATAATACTCGATTATACTCCTCCGTACACTCCTCAATTAAATTCTCATGCTGAGCGATTAGGAAGAGTGCTGATGGACAAAACTCGAGCTATTTTGTTTGATTCAAGATTGGATAAGGAAATGTGGGGTGAAGCACTCTTGACCGCCACATATTTGCTCAATAGAAGTCCTACTAAAGCAGTAACAACTACACCAGCTGAAATGTGGTATAAAACCAAGCCTGATCTATCAAAACTTCACCTTTTTGGAGGTCAAGTTTATGCAAAAAATCTAAAAACCTTGAAAAAACTAGATTTTCGAGCTAACAAATTCACATTTATTGGTTATAGTACCAACTGTTATCGTCTTTGGGATAAAGATAGACGAAAAATCGTACTATCGAGGGATGTTTATTTCTGTAAAGAAAGTGTGGAAGAGAACCCCCTCCCAAATCGACCCATTTATCTTGATTTTCAAGTAAATGATGACTATCCTTTCCAGTCTGAAGATCATCATGAAAATGAAAATCAACATGAAAATGAAGATCAACATGAAAGCGATGACGAATCAAGAAGCACAGATGAATTTGATGACGCGCTTGGTGATGAAGATCTGAATCCAGAACCTATTCTTCCAAGTGCTGAGGACGCTCCTCAAGACTCAATCACCACTGAAGTAGCAAATTCTGAAAACCTTGAAGTACAACCTGAAGCTCATCAAGAACAGAAAGTAAGAAGTAAACGAATTATTAAAAAACCTGATAAATTTAAGGACTACATCCTGGAAAATGAAATGGATAACCTTCCGGATACAGCACTTCTGACCTATCATGAAGCAATAACGGGTATAGATAAAGCAAAATGGGCCACTGCTATTGAAGAAGAAAAACTAGCACTGGATAAAAATGAAACTTGGACTCTCGTAGATAAATCTTGCGCCAATGGGAAGAAAATCCTGTCAAGCCGATGGGTACTAAAAATGAAAGAAGATGGAAGACATAAAGCAAGACTAGTAGTGAGAGGATACCAACAGATACATGGAATTGATTTTGAAGAAACCTACAGCCCTGTTGTTGGAAGTGACGCTCTAAGAACTATCTTAGCACTGACAGCCAATAATGGTTACTTCACTAAGAAATTCGACATAAAAACTGCTTTTTTGTATGGCTTGTTAGAAGAAGACATTTACATGTCACTACCTGAAGGGTACGAAACTAAAGGTAAAATTGCTAAACTTCATAAAGCCCTCTACGGATTAAAACAAGCCCCAGAACGATGGAATCATCGCTTTGTCGATTTTTTGAAAAAGCAAGGATTAAATCAACTGAAAACTGATCACTGTGTTTTTGTGAACAGTGACAGATCGTTATTACTCGCAATCTACGTCGACGACGGGATTCTGATTGGAACTGACGAAACTAAAATGAATATAGTCCTTGGAAACTTGAAAAGTGAGTTTGAGATGACGTCAACGAACAACCCGACTTCGTTTCTTGGAATGGAGATAGAATCTGGAGATGACTTCGTCAGGATCACTCAAAAATCCTATACTCAACGAGTGCTCGAAAAATTTGGGATGCAAGATGCTAGACCCACACCGACACCTCTAGTTGGATACAAGGATTCGAAAGTTGTCTCAGATCAAGTTACGGACTATCCTTACCGCGAAGCCGTCGGTTGCTTATTATATCTGGCTACTAAAACACGCCCAGATATAAGCTTTGCCGTTGGATACTGCAGCAGGCATATGGAAAATCCCCAACAACAAGACGTCGCCAACGTAAAACGAATCATGCGCTACCTGAAAGGCACACCTGACCATGGGATAACCTACTCAAAAAAATCCGTCACCGAATTGGAAGTCTACACTGATTCAGACTTCGCTGGAGATCCCGCTAACACTAAAAGTACTTCAGGATACGTGATCTACTTCTATGGAGGTCCCATCAGTTGGAGATCGAGAAAACAGCCTATCACAGCAACCAGTAGTACAGAAGCTGAATTCATCTCTGCTGCTGAAGCCTGTAAGGAACTGATGTATCTGAAAAATTTGATTGAAGAACTAATTAATGGTGATGTAAATGCAACTATGCTAATAGATAATCAAAGTACTATTTGCTTAGTGAAAACTGGCATAATGAATCGCAAAAGGAAACATATTGATGTGAAATATCATTTTTTGAAAGAAAAATTTGATGAAAAACTAATGTCGATAAAATATTGTCCTTCAGACCAACAAATTGCAGATATTTTAACTAAACCGCTAGGTCCTTCAAAATTCAATGAATTTAAATGTAAATTGGTAAATTAAAAAAAAAAATTAAAGAAAAAAAATAGGTATGTGTATATTTTGACGAAATACTGTCTACAGTTTGAAAATTGAAATTTAATGTCATTTAAGTTGTATTGTGACGCATATTAATAATGTTAATTAAGACAATTGTGATCTACATGGGTATTTATTAGAAACTTGAGACTGAATCCAAGTACCTTTAAAATGACTATGACTATCTGTTCAGAATTTGTGAATTGTTCATGATCAAAAATTTTAAATTAATTTGAAAATGATAAATATTAAAATTACAGGGGTGTGTTGGAGGCCTAAATATTAATTTTATTATTTATCTAGTTAGCACTGAAGCCTTCTGCGCAAGTGCAGGCTCCAGCCATCTTTACCTCTTCTAGTATTCAGTATTCAGTCGTGTTCAGTTCTCCCGTTGTAAAATCCCTAATAAAACTATAATTACGAAGTGTCAGTGAGTCAGTTGTTGTTCTTAAAATATTCCTCGAGTAAAAACCCAACACATTCCCCTAAAAATCATCCGCATCAAGACCGTCGAGGATACCTTCGGGCCCAACACGTGAGTGCACAGACAAATATATCCTAATCTATTTTGGCCAAAATAATTAGGCAGGTGACGATAAACAGTGTAGTAACTAGAGTTGATTCTATTGGAAAATTTGGTACAGTAAAGCTTAGTAAAACGGAAAACGAGAAAGATATCAAATTGTAATATTGATAAAACACGGAGACACGGTAAAGACACGGCATTGAAAACTGTAAAGAGAAAGGACACTGAAGGTATTGCTTGTAAGAAAGTTGATCATTTAAACCATTTTATTTTCATTGTGAAATTGTCCATTTTTTTAAATTACTTGTAACGTCAGAAACTGCGCCCTTCAGGCTTGTATATCTTTGTTGAGTTCAACCAAAACATACTATACTTGTTATCGCAATATTGAAATACCCATTCATAATAATAAACGATTGATATCTACATTATATAATAATGAATCGTTAACTTTACCTGGGTAAGTTGATCGCAATTAAACTACAACTTGAAATATGAAAACGTATAATATCGAGCACGAGGGCTAACAAAACGAGTGAGTACAGTGAGAGCATTCGGTATATAAGTGGTGGGGGAAGAAGCACGCAGTGGTGGAGGATGCGAGCGCCCTCTGTCCCGCGTTACTCCCTCCCGCGACCATCCGAAACAAATGGGCACGTAAGTGAGCAACAACAGCACCAGCACACAAACCATAGCACCACGTTACTTACTGCACTACACCACTGAACAAATCTATTCAGATACAAAGGAATAAAAAAAATAAGTCATTAAGTGATTCAAAATCAAATTAAGTAGGTCATCACTATTCAAGTACAGGATTATTAGGTTTCTCTCACATTAACATTTCGAGTAGAGAGATCATCAGTTTAAGCGACCTGAAAAATAGTTATATTAGTAACTGGCAGATAACTGACAAATCAATTGATTCCTAAATTTTTCAAATATTGGACGAGGAAGTGCTTTAGTCAGGGCATCAGCAAGCTGTCTATGGGTGTCGACCCACTCAATAGTAATATTACCCTCTTTAAACTCCTGACGAACATAGTGGTATGCTATCTTCACTAAGTGTTTTAAGGTGGAGGAGTCATCTACTTCAGTCAGCCTGATTGCTGGCTTTGAGTCCTCATAAATAGTAGGACAGATTTCAGTCTGGAGAAGATTATTGCACAAAGTCCTAACACTAGCAAGCTCTCTACATGCAACACTCATAGCAACATACTCCGCCTCAGAACTCGAGAGTGCAACATGCGTTTGTTTTTTTGATTTCCAGGCATAAACGTCACCAAACAACTGAATGACATAGCCAGTTGTTGAATGACCCTCAACATCATTGATGCCCAGTGAGGCATCTACAAAGCATTTAATGTCATCAGTTTTACCCTCGAATTTTAACCCTAGGTAAGGTGTACCTCGCAAGTATTTAAAAATTCGAGAGAGCGATTCAAAATCTTTAGATTTAAAATTGGCCTGTTTTCTACTAATAACGTTTGTGGCATAAGCAATGTCCGGTCGCGTACCATTTTGAAGGTAGAGTAAGGATCCAATAGCTTGTCTGTAAGGAAACTGGTTGACATCTACTGGATTCTTAATCTCCTTTTTGTTAACATTGGCATCTGGTATCATAGGAGTTTTCACTATGGAAGTACCCTGGGGATCAAACCTATCTAGTATGGTTTTTAGTTGTTTGCTTTGATGCAAATACAAGGTCTGATTCTTCCTATCGCGGATGATCTCTAATCCTAAAAACTTTTTAGGTTCTCCTAGATCACATATTTCAAATTCTGCTTGGAGCTTCTTCTTAACTTCTCTTATTTTTGATGGAGAATTTGAAGTAAGAAGAATGTCATCTACATAGAGCAGAAGAAGAGCAAATTTCTTTCCAAGCCGCCATATAAATAGGCATGGATGAAAGTCGTAAGTTTCAAACTGCAACCTTTGGGCTGCCTCTTGAAATCTTACGAACCAACGTTTGGGTGAAACCTTGAGACCATATAAGGCCTTATGTACTTCACATACATAATTCTTTTTTATGTACTGCGTATCATTAAGATATTCAGGCAACCCATCTGGCATTTCCATGTAAACCACTTTCTCCAAATTACCATTCAAGAAAGCTGTGCGTACGTCTAACTGAGCCAATTCCAGGTTGAATTTATTGGCCACAATCAACAGAAATCTGACATCAGCAAGACGGGCGACGGGGGCATAGGTTTCAGACAACTGATAAGAATTTTGATCTGCAAAGCCCTTGGCTACCAGTCGGCTTCGATACCTAACAGAACCGTCATGTTGGTCTTTGCGCCTATGAACCCAACGAGATTTGATCACTTTCGCGTTTCTAGGTAATTTTGATTTATGGATAAGTTTCCACGTGTTGCTTTTTGCCAATGCATCGAACTCTTCAGTTATGGCTTGTTTCCAAAAATTAGATTCTGGGCCTCTGATAGCTTGTTGATATGTTTGTGGTTCATCACCTACACAAGTCATTGCTGTTTCTGCGAAAAACAGCAGTTCATTTTGGTCGGTGAGCCTATCTTCGAATAAATCAAACTCTCCGTTTTCTCCTAACCATTCTAAATTTGAATTACCAGTGTTTTCGGTCAGTGAACTGTCATTTTCTCCTTGTGCATGGTTTTCACTAGGTGAAACTACCCTATCTCCCATGTCGGAGTTTTCATCATCACCGCCTATGTCGAAATTAGATTCTAACTCAATTGTATTGAACCCTTGTTTATTCTTTGTTAGATCTGAAAACACACGTGACTCAACAAAATCCACATGTTTTGAACGTATCACGACCTTCTTTTCAATTTCAAAAATGGTATAACTAGTCTCTCCACAAGCTAGGAGGAACCCAAGGGAGGCTCTAGGAGCGAATTTAGGTTTTTGTTTGGCATGGTTGTCAAGGACATATGCCTCACATCCAAAACGCCTAATGAATTTAATACTAGGGGGTCTTCCCATAACAGATTCAAATGGTGAATAAAACCCAATAGAACTGTTAGGTGTCCTATTGTGGATGTGTATAACATGCTCAAGAGCATAAGCCCAAAAATAAGTTGGTAGACCTGAAGAGACAAAGTGTGCTCGAATCTTCTCCTCCAACTCAAGATTCAGTCGTTCTGCACAAGCAACATGCTGTGGCGTGGAAGGAGAACAAATAGTGAGATTGATTTTCTCACTTTCCAGCAAGGTTTTCATGGATTCTGTGTGATATTCTCGTCCCCCATCTACAGAAATTTCATTAACCTGTGTTACTTGGCCTTTAAGTCTTCTGATTTCGTTGAGACAATTCAGAAGTGCCAAATGAACTTGAGTCTTATCAACTATTGGGTAGGCAAAGGCATAGCGTGTAGCATCGTCAGTAAAGGTTACCACATACTTGAAATGATTCCTATAGGAGACTGGTCGAATTGGACCGAGAACATCACTCCAAAGGCGATGGAATGGTGTCTCAACACGGTGCCTAACTTCATTACACGGCTTGCGCTTTGCTTTTGCCATCTTACAATCAGGACAATCAAGTATATTCTTTTGAAACTTTACATTTTTCAGCTCAGGAATGGTTTTAGAAGCAATTTGAAGATATCTTAAAGAAACATGATTCAACCTAATGTGCCACATAAAACCTGGATCGTTTCTCAAGCTAACTTGGGTGGTGCCTTCATTAGTGAGAGGAGCAGGAGATTGAATAGTTTCTTCAGCTTCACCACCTGTAGATCCCTCAGCAAGCAAGTCAGAGGAAGAGTTAAGATCCTCATTTTGATTGTTAAATTCATCATTCGAGTCCGAGTTACTATCATTTATTTGATGGATTTTTACACGTTTTACTTTTCTCCCTCCTAAAGGTTCATTCCCAGTAGGGCGCTTAGTTCCTGTATTTTTACCTGGGGATGATCCTGTAGCAGTTGATGTAGATGGCAGAACTGTGCAGAGAGAGTAACTCCCTCCCACGTTGACAAGTGGACTCAATAACTCAGTTTTATTAATTTGTTTCAGAAGTGATAACTTTGTGATTGCTGTAGCTCCCGCTAGAGGCAGCTCAAAAGCCAACCACCAAAAAGTACCATCAAATTCTCCTTCTTTCACAATATCACCACTAATTTTATCTATGAAACTTATTTTTTTTGAGTCAAAATGAACAGACAAATTATTATTGGTAATTTGCTTTCTTACAGAAAAAAGATTTTCCAATACATTTGGAGCATAAAGTACGTCTTGAAGGCAGCCATAAGACCCATTACTTGGGTTTCTAACTACTATATTCCCCATTTGAAAGATTATTAGATCGGCTGCTGATTTATTATTGGCACAAGAGATTATCTTAGGTTTTTTCAAATCTACCAGTTCAAGAAAGGCTTCCTTATCACGACAAATATGCTGAGTAGCTCCAGTGTCTGCTACAAAGTATATCAGTTTAGATTTACTAGTCTTACCTTCAAACAGTGACAAGGCTGTACCATCAAGATTTGGGTATGAATGGCGCTCAGTAGCTATGGCTGCTATTTCATGTTCTTCTGATCTTGTATCCAGTTCATTGTCTTCTTCATCATCATCATCAGTTCCTTGATCCACAACGAGTCTGAGTCTTTCAAGGCGACTACGCTTTTTAACCATGGGTGTTCTCAGTTTCTTTGATTTTTTGTGGATTTCAACTTTCCGTGACTGACCTTCTGTTATATGATTGATCTGATAGTGAGTTTTACCTGTTGGTCTCGTTTTTCGATGTTTCTTGGTTTGAGGAGTAAGTTTGAAAGGACAGTTTCTGGCTATATGGTCCGCTGGCTTTCGACAATTGTAGCATACTGTTTTGCCATTTGGACATTCATTCTTCAAATGACCAAAAAGTCCACAAGTCTTGCATCTCATCAATTGGGTCGAGATTGACTGGTTTCTTGATGTCTTAGCAGCAATGAGCGCACTCTGAGTCACTGTGCTTGGGTATCTGCGTACAATTTCTCCTTTGCTGACTTCCTCAAGGTGTAAGAATTCCTTGATCTGTTGCACTGAACGTCCTGCTCCTTCAGTATTCTTCTCAGATTCCAATAGCGAAGGGCAATATTGTGCTACTGCCAGAAGTAGATTATGTTTGACTGTTCCCTCATCCAAGACAACACCAGGACAGCTCTTCAGTTTCTCTTCAATGTCTTCGAATCTTGCCAGGAAGGATATGATAGTTTCTTTGGAGGGGTCATAGAAGAAATTTCCAAATTGTTCCCTCAATGCGAATTGAGAAATCTTATTTTTCGGTAATTTTATTCTGTCAAGAGCTTCCAACAACTCCTTTGGGTGGTTAATTCTTGCGACAAGCCTCTGGAAGTGATCTGATAAGTTAGAAATTAGATAAGCCATTGTGAGGTGGCTCATCTGCGTAATTTCTGCGGCTTCAAGGTCTTGGACAGGTTGCACCTTTTCATCTACCAAGAATTCACAACCAGCAGCCCTTATTTGCACGATGACTTTGTGTCGCCATACTGAGTAGTCTGAATCTACACCCAATTTGTTGTCTCCAGATGGATATCTCACTCTGAAATCTGGTCGTCTGGTTAGTGTTGGAACTGGCTCATTTGAATGACCGTGATTTGAAGTTTTGTTACCTGAGATTGAAGGTATACCTTTAGAAGCTCTTTTTCTGGCAAATTCTTCGGCTTCCTTCATCAGTTCTTGACAAGCTTTTGCCGTGAGAAAATCTTCATCATAATTGGTATGGTTATCATCAGCGAGTTGTTGGTACTTCAGCCCAAGTGATTTTGCTCGTTGTTGAAAGTGGTCAGTAACTTCTACAAATTCGTGTCTGAGCATATCCACTTCTTCCATGAAGTTTCTGGAGAGCTTTCGCTTTGAAAATTTGTCATCATCGGCGGTTTCCATTATTTATATTGACCTGTGTAAGACAAACGAGCATTAGACAATTTCACTGGTGATTGTGTAGTCTACCCATTTAACAATACTTGCTTTCTAGTTAATAACAATGTTCCATTCAGTGTCTCATGAATGGACCAACATTATTATTATTTAAAAAGATATAATTTGGGTGTTAACCCTCGAGAAATTAAAGTAAGATTGACAAAATTCGAGAAGATTTGGGTGTTCACTCTCGAGAAACTGTAAGATATACAGCAACAATTCAAAAATTTGGGTGTTCACCCTCGAGAAGCTGTAAGACAGAAATAATTCAAACATTTGGGTGTTCACCCTCGAGATGCTGTTAGACAGCAATAATTCAAAAATTTGGGTGTTCACCCTCGAGATGCTGTTAGACAGCAATAATTCAAAAATTTGGGTGTTCACCCTCGAAATGCTGTTAGACAGCAATAAATCAAAAATTTGGGTGTTCACCTTCGAGATGCTGAAAGATAGATAGCCAAAATTCGAGAGCTAGGAACAGTTGCTATCAAACGAAGGAACCTTAGCCGTAACATTCTGACTATCATCATTCAAATTAATTATTATTTTTTTTTTAAAAGTTTAATGACTGGATGGCTGTCACGCCCCCGGTAAGAGCAAACGACGCAGCGGATGACCTAGCAGGGTGCCAAACCCACATCAAAGAGCTGTTAGTGTTTGCCCAGGGAGCCTTCTATTCAGCATCACCAACTGTCCTGCAAGATGTATTGTTATACAAAATGAGGAGCAGTCAGCGTCATCATGTACTTTCAGACTGCCCTTCAAGGCAAACGCAACGTCTATTGCCACGAAAAACCGCAAAAGGTATGCGGCAGACGTGATACCATAGGGAACAAAAATGGATTCACATACGTTTATGACACGTACATAAATCATAATCATTTGAGGTAGTAACGATTCGAGATAGTTACGTGACAGCCTTTCCTGCAACTAGGCATTATGGTCCAATTGTCTCTTGCACACAAAATCGTACCATTTCGAGTGATTATGTGTATTCGAGAATACATAACGAGAATACATAACGAGAAATACAGCTCTTTATAATCGAGGTATTTATTCAGAGGTCGTGTCAAACTTCTATTACTAAGATCGTGTCAAACTTCTAAGGTCGAGCTAGAACCTAATTTGCGTCTTGATACATTTCATTTTGTTCTGCTTGATCCACTTTTCGTTTTTAATGTAATGCACTAGACTTTCAACATCGGTATTTCATAGTCGAGTATTAACCAATCGATGTTCAACATTTATCACACGATAACAGAAAATCGACATATAACAAGTAACAAGTTATCGATTGTAGGATAACAAGATATCGATTGTACGATAACAAGATATCGATTGTATGATAACAAGATATCGATTGTATGATAACTAAGTATCGATTGCTCGACTAACAACATCGATTATTATTGCATTCTACTTCATGCATCGATAAATCAAAATCTAGAATTTCAATAATTCACAAACTCCAAACTATTATTCATTAGTAAAGATCAAAACAATGATGAATAGAAACATAAAAATAATGAATAGAAACATCACGATCATAATGAACACAAAGTAAATTAGAACTCACTTTGAACTCGAACTCGACTATGAACTTCGACCATCAATACAAGGCTTCAAGGAGGCCATTTTGTCATTACAAAAGAAAGGAAACTTTCAGCTATTATCACGAATTTAAATGAATTTGTATCAAACACAAAAGTTAGGTAACTTTCGAGAACGCATCGTCCAGACTTCGAGTATGTACGCACTATCTCACCAGATGTGCTCGAGTTATGCCAACCGGGTTTTATAGGCCTAAACATGAGGTCGAAATGATGTGTTCCTCGAGATTCCTCAGATTCATCGAGTAACTAGTCTGACATGCGCGATCTATTAGATCTGATACAACTCAACACAATGGAACACTCGAGAAATGTTTAACCACGACATGAATAAATTATTCACCAAGAGACAATTGTATGACCATTGGGAGGAGTCCGCATTTTCTCCTCCACAGCCTTGACGTCATATCGCAATATTGAAATACCCATTCATAATAATAAACGATTGATATCTACATTATATAATAATGAATCGTTAACTTTACCTGGGTAAGTTGATCGCAATTAAACTACAACTTGAAATATGAAAACGTATAATATCGAGCACGAGGGCTAACAAAACGAGTGAGTACAGTGAGAGCATTCGGTATATAAGTGGTGGGGGAAGAAGCACGCAGTGGTGGAGGATGCGAGCGCCCTCTGTCCCGCGTTACTTGTATAATAAATTTCTTATCTGGTATTTTACTCCATTTCTGTGGTTATCTTTGAGTTCACCCTGCATCAGATCAGTATCAGCAACTAGGGGTAAAATAACTAAGTCAAATTTCATATTTTCTTTATTGCGTTTCAGACCCATCAGGTCGTGTCCTTAGGACACAATTTCTGAGAAGAACACAACCTCGTGGTCAACTGGGTTACTCGTGTCTCAGACACGAAGACACAAGTGACACAGAGGACACGCCCTTCTGGCACGGGACACGCTTGGAGGTCCGAGGTAAAATAAAACACCCTTCAGGTTTCAAAGCATCATTTATTATTATTTTCATCAACCCAGGCGTCAACACCTTCGAAGAGCTACCATACTTCACAGGTAATTACCCTATATTATCCTAAAATTAAGTAGATTTAAGTTGTTTCGGTCTTTTGTCGACTCCCCCATTTCACAGTCAAACACAGGGTGGATTTCCTTCAGGAATCTACTCAGTTGCTGCTTGGGCCAGGTAACTAACTTCATTTGTCAACTTTACCTGGACAAGCGGGCTTACAAATTGGTGGCAGTGTTGGGACTTGTACTCAATACTGGCATCCCATTTGTCAAGCCAAGTAAAAGCGACGGCGGCTTACAAATTGGTGGCAGCGGTGGGATTTGCCTTCTACTACTGGTACCCAATTTGATAAGCACACAGGCTAAAGCAACGCGGCTTACAAATTGGTGGCAGCGGTGGGATTGATCGCGAGTTAGCCTTGCGACGAACTCACACAAATAAAAATATTATTCGTTAGCCACGTGTTTACTGTGAAATTAAATTCAACCGAACAACAATTAAATTTCCAAAAGCTGATCAGGTGAACTAATAGGTAGGATGTGCATCCGACTATTGTAAATCTGGGAAAAGCTTCGAGAAATTTCTATTTTTTGTCTATATTTAATTTTTATTGCATTTTTGACGAAACGTGGGCATTTTTTCCCGTTTCACATATTTCTTGTTGAAATCCAAATGTTTACACACAAAGACATGACGAAAACACCGACTAACGTCTTTTCACCAAGGACACGCAAACACGATCATACAATTCCGATCGATGATGTGGATGTCAGCGACAATGATGTCGAGGCACCACAGGCAAAACCTACGGTGGGACTAGAAGTCGTGGAAACCATGACCCAGACAATGAGAGAAATGAATCTTCTCTTACAAAGATTCACGACCACCTCTCACACAAACAAACAGAATGACTTACCGCGAGCTGTTATGGCAGAAATCGAGCCTTGGGACCCGGATGTGGTAGGCGCGTTAAGTGTCGTTTCATTTTTCGCGAATTTCGACCTTATCACAGCAAATCTGACGGAACAGCAGAAATATCGGCTGTTGAGGACCAAGACACGAGGCACGGCCAAGCAGTACTTGATCGATCGCGATGACACGCTAGACGCTGATAACATCTATACCGTTGTGAAGGCAGACATGATGACCTGGTTCCAAAGAGAAAACCCACAACAAGCCGCAGCTCAACTATGGACAATCAAACGTAATCTGTCCGAAACCTTGAGGCAGTTTGCCGACAGAGCGCGCGGCCTGGCACGTTGTGCGGTACGAGAGGAAGGAGACCGTCTCAGAAGACACGAGAGGAGCGCATGGGTGGAAAGGAAAACGCTCGACGCATTCGTTCGAGGAGTCGGAAAGAACATCAGCGTTCATCTCATCTCCAACCGACCAATTAACATCAACGAAGCACTCCAGAGAGCTGAGGACCTGGAGGAGACACTCGGAGACACGGTGGAAGTGGAAGAAAGATGGGACTTAGCCGCGATTAATAATGGAAATCGCTGTTACAACTGTGGCAGTTTTGAGCATTTTGCGGCGCGGTGTCCCCGAAAGGACAAACCACCAAGGAAGTACGAGAGACACGCGGAGGAGGGACAACGAAACTACCTTCCCGAGGAACGTAGGAGGGAGGAGAAACCAACTCCTCGTTTCCCTTGCATGTTCTGCGCAGACAGAACCCATTTCCCAGTGGATTGCCCAATGAGTCCACAAAAGACAATATACTGTAATTTTTGCGGAGAGAGAGAGCATCTCGAGGTGGACTGCTTCCGTAAGAAAAAACTCTTACCCGTGTCACAACCAACCCAGGAACCGACGCACGTAATGGAGGTTGCGCGGTACAAACAACCCCCTGTAGAACCGCACATCCCTGCTGTCGAGGCACCCTTGTCAAGAACAATGCGCATCACTGTTAAATTAGGGATGGAAGAGCGCGAAATGGTGGTGGATACCGGAGCAGCCCTCTCAGTTTTGGCTCGACCAGTGTCCGGCATACCATTACACCCAACGAATGCCGTAGCATGGGGAGCAGATGGATCAGCTTTGTGCTTCGCAGGTCAACAAAATATCCGAGCACAGATTGACGGACATACTTTCGACCACACGTTCCTTGTCTTCGCAAGAAGAAGTGCTACCTTAGATCTTCTAGGGCTGGATGTCCTACGTAAAATACCGATAACTCTCATGACAGGACCAACCATGGGATTCCAACTTTCGAAAGGTGACAGGACACACGCGAACTCTTCGGAGGCGCGGAAACGACATCACCATGGAGGCATGGTGTTGAGGGCCCAGGGGAGGGAGTTGAGCGAACCTGATGACGATGACCATGAATATGGCACAGGTCCCCTCCTCCCTAGCACCCCTGTGTTATCAACAGCCAGCTTCCCAGCACGTATGTTGGTAAGAAGTATCGAGGACACGCCCAGAAACGTCGTGCCAAAGACACAAGAAGAGGAACACCACGAGGCGAGAGACACGCCCCTTCCAGAACGCCCCCTACTACACCTAAAGGAACATCAAATGGAGCGACGGGACATGCCTACGGACGAACCAAGCGCCCCGCCCATTTTGACGAGCGCCGAAGCACTCGAAGACACAGGCACAGCGCGGCGGGAGGACACGCCCCCCAACGCAGAGTGGGCTCCGCCCCGACCGCAAGTAGGAGACCCAGGAGGAGACTACGTCACCCCAAGAAAGGACGATGACGGCAATACTCAATGGTGCTGGACCCTTGAAGAATGGACAAAGCGTTTACCATTGGACCCAATATGGACGACGAATCCGATTCGGAGGGACATGGGTGGAACGTGCCTCGGAGGAGCATGAACGAACCACCGCGGACGCATGAAAATGCAGGATCAGACTTGCCGATGGAGACACACCAAGACACGAGGTCCACCAGAAGCGGAACATTGTATGGGACTCCAGGCAGTACTCCGTGTACGTCGTCAAGTGGCACATCATTTAATACGCCAAACGAAACTTCGGACGATAGTGACGAGGAGGACATGGTGAGGTCAGGCAGTCCTTCCCGAGGAAGTACTTCAGTAACCATCGCACCCGATGAAACCCGAATCCAAATCGAACCACCCAGACTAGCCGCTGTTCACCAGCGCGAACCCACATTGTCAAAAGTTCGTAAAAACAGGTACCATCGAGAGAAGAAAGCCACTCAGAATTTGCTGCATAAATTTCATACTCAAATTATGCAAATGGAGAAGTTCCTGAGCGATATTGCACGTCCGTCGTCGAAGTCGTTGAAGATCTCACCGTCGACGCCGAAGCTCGTGAAGGAACCTGAAACACAACAACACAAAATTAATACGAGTAACAAGCCGAAGGAAACACGAGACACGACGTGTCCCCCGTGTTTCAATGACACAGGAACACGACTGCAGGAAGGAACGAGTCCTGAACACCAAGATACTCCGTTGATTGAAGCGGATAAGAGTAACATCCCAAAGAAGAGTCAAGAGGAGGAGGTCAGAAGTGAAACATTCCGTCGGCCAACTATTGAATCCTCGGAATTGGAGTCACCAGACAGCATCTTGTCGCGGCTGCGCAAGAGACCCACGGCCCGTCTTCCTCAAAGCTCCGTGAAAAGGCGCGCGTCGTGCCCAGCACCTAGGGGATTAACCTTGGGAAAAGACTGACACACGAGACACGCGAGACACACGGTGACACGGGACACGCCTCAGACACGCTGAGGATTGACCTGTGTCATCAGACAGAAACAATTCCGACCCTTCAGGTCAACAAATTTCAGTAGGACTCATCAAGTCACAAAATTTCAATTGAACCCCTCAGGTTACAAAAATTTTAAATTTGACTATTAATTCGACTTGATATACATTGGTTGGTCAAGCCGAATTGGAGTTTATGCTTACCTGCCCGATTGTACATGGCCCACAAAAATGAAGCAAATAAGTAAATTAAATGAAATAAATGATTCTCGAGCAGTTCCCAGTCAGGATGACACATAGGGTGTTTATGTTTGTTGTAGGATGGCAGATCAGCGGGAGGAATGGAGCGATGGTCCCTTAACACCGGACCCGTTGAGTAGACGCATAAGAATAACAGCTGAAGCGGAAGTGGAACGTCTCCAGTCATCATCAGAGGGTCGCATTAACACGGCATTGCCCGCTGGAAACCCGCTGGAAAAATTGGAGGAGGTCGCGAGTCTGTTGAGGTATGCCACGTGCTCGGAAATGATGGCGGTACGAGTGGCAAGCGGAAGAGCGGCAATGGAGGGGCTGTTGGAGCTGGCGAGGTGGATCCCCACCTATCAACGTGTAGCGATGGAACGTGATGCCCTCCTTGAGCGCCAGGCCCGCTGGGTTGAGGAACGGGAGTTGCTTCGCCAGGATCGTGAGGCGGCCTGGGATATGCTGGATGAAATCACGGCACGGGGACCGCCGGAGTCACCCGCGGCGCAGACCGTGGACCCCGTGCCCTCGGAGCAGCGTGCCGTGGAGCCACCCGCGGCGAGGACCACTGAGGCAGCTACTCCGGTGATGGAAGTGTCCCCTTCAAGACCGGAGTTTTCACCGATAACCCCATCAAGACAGCGATCTTCACCGCCGCCTCCTAGCTCACCGGCCCAAACAAGATCCAAAAGGGCAACCAGAACCTTGTCAGTGACGCCACCAAACCGCTCGAGATCAAATACACCAGATCGCGTTGAGTCCCCGGAGTGGTTCCCTGCGGCTCGCCCGGAACCACAACTGCTGCTGAGGGACATCGGCGCCGCCACCGCTCGTCCCAGCCTCCTGGTCCGGCTGACCTGAAAGCCTAAGAAGCGGACCCTGGCATGTCTGGTATGCGGGAAGGCCACAGCACGTCTCTTCACCTTCCGCTGCCAGGCATGCAAGGAATTCTGGCAGAGACTGAAAACCCTTCACCGCCAAGGCAAGGAATTACCCACATGCGACTCCGACCACCGACTGAAAAGCGACCCCGCCAACTGTCGCGGCTGCAGGCGCCACGCCTACGAGCTGGCCTTCAGGAAGGCGCATCCCTCAGACCCATTGCCGGTGCCCAGTGTCATCTTTGATGGCCCTGGCTCCTGGGGGGGCGAGGGATGTGAGCCCCTGCTCACGAATGAGACCAATGTGACGGGGCTGGGGTAAAGCAACAACACCCCCCTTCCTGAACCCCAAGATGCCGCCCCCACAGAGCCACCTGCGGCGAAGGACTGTGGAGGGGTAATCCGGGCCAGCTCTACGGGGGCGTGGTCCGCCCCCCTACAATAAGGACGCCGAACACCATCTGAGGCGTCCGAGCCCTGATTCAACCACGAAGCCAAAGGAAGACACCAACAGCTTGTGTCCGCAGCGGCAACAAGGAGCCTCGACCAAAGCCGGATGGCAGCCTGAGGACTACAGGAGGCCGTGGATCACGTGACTGAGAGGAGGGGGAAACGTTCTAGACCGGACGGCCCGCGTCGGCCATCACACCGTCCTGAGAGCTCGAACAAGTAGGTCCCGGCCGAACGTTCTTCCCCCAAAAAGCGCGACGACTAAGTTCCGGCTGAAAGTCACCCCATCCCTTCATCTCAAAGTCAGTGGTAGTGAATCCCCCTGGACTATCGAGACATCATCCCCCTAAAAATCATCCGCATCAAGACCGTCGAGGATACCTTCGGGCCCAACACGTGAGTGCACAGACAAATATATCCTAATCTATTTTGGCCAAAATAATTAGGCAGGTGACGATAAACAGTGTAGTAACTAGAGTTGATTCTATTGGAAAATTTGGTACAGTAAAGCTTAGTAAAACGGAAAACGAGAAAGATATCAAATTGTAATATTGATAAAACACGGAGACACGGTAAAGACATGGCATTGAAAACTGTAAAGAGAAAGGACACTGAAGGTATTGCTTGTAAGAAAGTTGATCATTTAAACCATTTTATTTTCATTGTGAAATTGTCCATTTTTTTTAATTACTTGTAACGTCAGAAACTGCGCCCTTCAGGCTTGTATATCTTTGTTGAGTTCAACCAAAACATACTATACTTGTATAATAAATTTCTTATCTGGTATTTTACTCCATTTCTGTGGTTATCTTTGAGTTCACCCTGCATCAGATCAGTATCAGCAACTAGGGGTAAAATAACTAAGTCAAATTTCATATTTTCTTTATTGCGTTTCAGACCCATCAGGTCGTGTCCTTAGGACACAATTTCTGAGAAGAACACAACCTCGTGGTCAACTGGGTTACTCGTGTCTCAGACACGAAGACACAAGTGACACAGAGGACACGCAGGACACGCCCTTCTGGCACGGGACACGCTTGGAGGTCCGAGGTAAAATAAAACACCCTTCAGGTTTCAAAGCATCATTTATTATTATTTTCATCAACCCAGGAGTCAACACCTTCGAAGAGCTACCATACTTCACAGGTAATTACCCTATATTATCCTAAAATTAACGTAGATTTAAGTTGTTTCGGTCTTTTGTCGACTCCCCCATTTCACAGTCAAACACAGGGTGGATTTCCTTCAGGAATCTACTCAGTTGCTGCTTGGGCCAGGTAACTAACTTCATTGGTCAACTTTACCTGGACAAGCGGGCTTACAAATTGGTGGCAGTGTTGGGACTTGTACTCAATACTGGCATCTCATTTGTCAAGCCAAGTAAAAGCGACGGCGGCTTACAAATTGGTGGCAGCGGTGGGATTTGCCTTCTACTACTGGTACCCAATTTGATAAGCACACAGGCTAAAGCAACGCGGCTTACATAAGGATGTACAACGATCAAAAATTGACAGTCAAAAAACGTCGATTTTTCCACAATTTCTTATAATTGTGAAACCCCTATTTAGAACGTGTTTTATGATTGCAGCATCAATATTAATCGAAACCCCTCTCCCTAACAGTAACTGTTGTAGAGCATCTATCAAAGAGTGCAAAAAGCACAAGCAATTTTAAATTTGTTCAATTTTGGAATATTTTAAACTCAAAAACCAAATTTTGGGAAATTTAATATTCCAAAAAATATCATTTTTGTGGTAGTTCGGTGCCCCTAAATGATTTTTATGCAAGTATAAGTGAATAAAATGTCATGTCAATGCAAAACAATAGTATCCAAAATGATGTCACTTTCAAACTGAACATTTTCTCTCTTCTCATTCTCTCTCTTTTGACAAAGTCTTAGTTGACGAAAGTCGTTTGACTAAAAGTCGTTTGACTAAACGTCGTATTGACAAGTGTCGTTTGACCAAACGTCGTATGACAAACAGTCTTTTGACGAACAGTCTTTTGACAATTTTCTCTCTAATTTACCATTATTATTTTCTTCCAGGCTGTTGGAAGTATTAGAAACCGAGGATTTTCGTAATTTCCTACGGATGGATGTGGAAGTTTTTGAAGAGCTTTTGAATATGGTCACTCCATTTATTCAAAAGAAGGTAAGTGCGAAAATAGATGTTTCATGTGTACCTAATCCCTTTTATCACTAAGGGAACCGACGGGAGGGAGCAGAAGAATCTAAATAAGAAACTAATAAAGAATCCGATAAACAAACTTGAAGGACTATTCTGAAAATGCTATCATGATTAATGCGGATACAACTTACCTTAGCTGTCTGATATTCCCTGTGAGTGTAGAGCTGCCACCACCTACTTAGAAAGTAGGAACTAATCTGTTGACTAGTTGTAGTTAAGTTGAATAAAATGAAGTTAATAATGTCAAGTGAAGTTACGTTAGCATATTTAAGCAAAGCAAGTGAATTTACTGTAAAATGACCTACACTTGAATTTACTGGTGAAGTATACCTGGTCAGTAGGAGATAAGTCAGAGAAAGATAGAAGTACTTCCGTATGGGTGTTATATTGTTACATACGGTAAAATAAACTATGTTTCACACACTCCAATCATTACTCTCTACCTACCTACACTTACTCTTACTCACTACTCTCTTTATATCACAAGGAACTCTACTTGGTAGACAAATGTGGACTAGGTGGTGGACACCACGTGTTGACAAGAATGTAAGTTTTACAATGAAGAATAATAAAATGTTACAATTAATATTGCAAGGGGGAAATTAGGAAAGGGCCCTCAGTCTCTTGTTATTAATTTGTAATTAATATTGTCTCTTGTAATTAATATATGCATTAATAATAATGTTGTCTCTTGTAATTAATATTGCAAGGGGGAAATTAGGAAAGGATTCTCAGTCTCTTGCTGGTATTCCAAGCGCCAGTTTCGCACACTCTTTGAGGAGAAAATCACTTATAACCTATCAGTCGAAAATGTCTATATACAAATAATCTGGATAAATCCTACTATGAATCATTATTTCATCTTCGGACCAGTCATATCATAATATGATATGACACCATACTTTCTCTAGTTTCCAAAATTTATTGCTAAACGTAAAATACAGGTACCTGATATTGTGACGGGCCGTCACAAGAGTTGCCACCTCCACCCATCCCGAAGTTGAGACTCAAAAGGGGCCTTCCATACGAGACGGAGGGCATGGAAGTGGAGGTTGCAGGCGCCCCGCCAGGAAGCAGCACAGGACGGACTGGCATGGCGAAATAAGGGAGTGGGGAGGTCACGTGAGAGGGAGGGGCGCGGCTGGGGGGAGCGACGCGACCACCACCCTCAGTCGCGTCTTGATAGAGCAACTCAACACCCCAAGTAGTCTGTGTGACAAGTCTGTGTGGAAATCTGTGTGGAAATCTGTGTGATAAATCTGTGTGGAGGAGTCTGTGTGACCCTAGTTATTTTGAACTGTTAGAATCACCCATCGAACATTTTGCTAGCCAGAAGTTGGACCCCCAAGAACATTCGGTGAACGATACGCCCTCCTGAAGTCTTGACACAACCAACGGCCGACCCCTGCATTCCAAAGGACCACAACCATCGGATCTCTCTCTCTCAAAACCAGTACTGGTAAATTTAAAACCTTTGTAAATTCTCCTTTTTAAACGTTCCTCCTAGGTAATTAGCTTCCTATAGATTTTGTATTCTCATGTTCCGAAACACCACGTGTTCAAGTTAATGTTACGAAACACCACGTGCTCATGTTCATGTTCCCATTTTCTACGTTCCGAAACACCACGTGGCTTATGAGTTTGGAGGTTATCCCCATCAGGGCCCTCAGTAAAACGAGTCAATAATTGAATAATATTAAGGGTATCTTAGTCCCGAGTGAATTGTTCCTTTAATTATTTTGTTTTATAAGATTGATATACTTACCTGGATTATTAAACAGGATTCCTTTTTGTTGCTTAAACTGTGGTTATTATTGGTACGTTCCCGATCAATTTCCTGGTGCAGAATAGAGTGACAGTAAATACTTACCTGAGAATACTTACCTTGAGAATCGTAGTGAGAACCAGAGTAGAGTCATTAACGTAGAAACCAACTTGAAAGTACTTACCTTAGACTTGCTGAAAATCTCGAAGAACCTGAAACAGAAAGAAGAGTTAGTAAACATAAAGGTACAAATTATTACACAATAACGGGAAAAGTAAAGAAGGTCGTAGAGGAAAAATACTTACTAAATCTCAAGTTGGACAAAGATAGGCATTTTTCGGTAGTCCCCGAAGGGATACCTAGTCAACGCCATCCTCGTCGGTTCCTGCTGACTCGTTCCGCTACTCGTAGAAAATCACGGTAAGTAAAGTTTGGATACTCCTAGTATAAGTGCAGGGACATTGTAGTGGCGAATTTAAAATCTCAATCAAAGCTCTCTTGGCCATCGCTGTGTTGAAAATTCACCATTACAATATTATCAGGTACCTGTATTTTACGTTTAGCAATAAATTTTGGAAACTAGAGAAAGTATGGTGTCATTATTTCCTTAAGTCAAATTGTTTCTCTGCCGCAGGATACGCTTATGAGAGTGGCAGTTACTGCTGAAGAAAGATTGGTTGTAACCTTAAGATACCTGGCCACGGGCAGAAGCTACGAGGATCTCAAATTTGGCTCGGCCATTTCAGCACAACTGTTGGGAGAGATAATCCCAGAAACATGTGCAGCTATAATTCACTGCCTCAAAGAGTACATCTCAGTAAGTAGGATCCATTTATCTCATAACTCTAGTAATTGACTGTTATTCTATAAACTATAATAACTAACTTAACTGAATAACTAACTTATAAATAATAACTATAAATAACTATATAAATCAACTATAACTATATATGTAACTAGATAAATGAAATATAAAACTACAACTATATATAACTATAACTATATAAATGGTCGTGTGCAGGTACCTCACACACCAGAAGATTGGAAGGCTCAAGCACAACGTTTCGCGGACCGATGGAATTTTGACAACTGCATTGGAGCTATGAACGGAAAACATGTAGCAATTGAAAAACCTCCAAATTCGGGTTCCTTGTTTTTCAACTATAAACACTTCTTCAGTGTGGTTCTGTTTGCAGATGTCAACGCTGACTATGAATTCTTATATGTTAATGTTGGTACCAACGGCGCAGCTTCAGATTCCACTATCTTCCGAAATACTTACTACATTCTATAACAAGCTTGTTGAGGGCAACTTGAATCTTCCCGACAGTATCGCGTTGCCTGGTATGGGAACACCTGTACCTTACGTTCTGTTAGGGGATAGTGCCTTTGCCCTCAGCAAGCATGTAATGAAGCCATACCCTTTTACCAACATAACTCATGAGAAGAGAGTATTTAATTATAGGTTGTCTCGTGCGCGGAGGGTCGTTGAAAACGTTTTCGGAATTCTGGCTAATCGGTTCAGAGTATTACGGACCACCGTTGCCTTGAAAAACGTTGATAACATAGAACTCGTCGTTCTTTCCTGTTGCTTCTTGCACAACTTCTTTTTGAAAAGAAACAACAGGTATGGAGGCAGTTGTTCTTTTGACGTTGAAGATGTTGAGAGAGAGATGTTGAGATGTTGAGATGTTGAGATGTTGTTGTTGTTGTTGTTGTGTTGTTGAGATGTTGAGATGTTGTTGATGTTGTTGTTTGATGTTGTTTTGTTGTTGTTACCTTCCGGCCAGGTAACTGGCGGGATGAGCAACCTATGACTCCAATGAGCAACAGCACTCCACGGCAGAGAAATGAAGAAGGGAATCGCGTGAGAGATGTTTTCAAGGAATACTTCACTACTGTGGGCGAAGTTTCCTTCCAAGAGAGAATGCTGAACGTAGCGAACCAATAGTGTTGATGCAAGACCCTGTATTCACTAGAATTTTTGTTTTTCTGTTTAAAACCTCAGTTATAGGTACTTGTTAAGGGGGTCTCAGTGGGTTGCCGTTCGTTTCTCGTAATTTAGGAAAATACTAACCCGGAACGAGTAATGAACGGCGACCGACTGAGACCCCCTTAAAATTGCTCAAAGTAAACTTATCAGTAATACACAATTCACTGTACTCCCTATCTACATAAAATAGGTATACTCCTATGAATATGTAAAATGTACATCGACATAAAATGTAGGTCTCTATATTAACATTAACACTTAAAATAAAAATTGTTTATAGTTGGCACATTTACTTGACTTTTCATTACAGCCAGTGGCGGCTCCTGCCCTGACCTCAGGGGGTGCACGGAGATCAGGAGAAGCTACTGAGAAGGGACAGAATAGGTGCTTTTCTCTGCCAAATAGAAATTACCTATGTAACGATATGTAAATGGGATAAATCTTGGTAACTTTTTCATCTTAAAATTGCAAACGGTACTAAATACGTAGGTGCAATAGACATGAAAAATAATGTTCTCTAGTGGTTAACAGAAATTCTGAAATACTTAATCATCAAAGGTCTAAACCCAAGAAATGCATCCATCTTATTGCAAAGCTGAAATGTGTATTCAAAACATCGTCCAACTCGGAAGAAAAATTAACGATAATTCGAGACAGAATGTACCTATTTTTGTTAACCGTTTTGGTTTTTTGCATCAGATTAAGATGATATGCACTGTTGAGTTGTTGCATTAGGTATATTTTGACGACCCAATATACGCAAATCTACCAGAGCGTTTTTATGGGAGACAGCCACAGAGTAATGGAGACAAGTTAATTGGAGACAGCCAATGCATTTTTTTGGCTAAATGGGAGATCACTTATGCCGTCTTTAACCCAAGCCTCAAAATAATTTGTTCGTCACTTCACATCTGCAAAGCCAATCTACCTTCTTGCAATAATATTATAAGAAGTCGAATATTATTTGACATTGAACTTACGGTACGAATCTGCACGATTTTTAAATTTTAACGTCTGCTGGAGTCCAGGTAGAGACGGCAAGGGGCGGCCAGTTTCTGGAATGTCGCACTTTTTCACGACCGACAAACACGAATAGTTTACGTTAATGTAATGCACCGAATTATTCATAGTACCTACAACACTCCTAAATAATCACTTTGAACAAAACGGTGGACTGAAAACGAAAAACGCGAAATGCCCTTATCAGTTCTGTTTGTTTACAATAAGGAAACCGGGAAACTAGTGAGCCAGGAAGACAAAAATTGGAAATTCACTCACTCACACACCCCAGGCGCACAGCCTCCGTGCTGCTCCTCAAGGTCACATTTCGTGCTCTCTGGTTGGTCAATCTCACGTGCCTGCCTCCCTCGAATGACGTCACCCTCCTCGAAACGGAGCATAAAACTGGATTTGCGCGAACCGCCGCTGATTGGTCAGAAAAGAGGGGGCTCCCCGCCACTGTTTTTGCGCGTAGATTCAACTAGCACAGTACCTACGCTCGAGTCTTCTGTCACCATCCAACTTACTCTTCAAACCCAGAGGAACTAACTTTGATTTTTTTTCTTTTTTAATTGGCTGGGGGTGCACATGCGCCTATGCTCCTATCAGCAGCCGCCCCTGATTACAGCCCTTTGCTTAACGCTAGTAGGAACTATGAAATGCATACTCAGTCTCTAATAAACATAAGTGTTATAAAACATGAGTAGCGAACAACATAAAATTCTATGTTTATGAAACATAAATCATACAACAGCAAGAGACAATGAAAATTGAACGTTGTAAAACATACGGAGAAAAGATAATGAAAATTGAAGGTGACCGAACGTTTGTTATCAAATTGAATTGAACTATTTGAAAATCACAAACTCGCTGAGATCGTTTACAAGATGGACACTTGGTTGTGAATAAGCTTGACGAGCAGTTGGTAAAGCTTTCTTAAGAGGTACTACATTACTAACCACCTGGACCTGTGGTACTGCACAAGTGTTTGGCGTAGGAGAATGGCATGGTTATATCCTTGGTGAAGATAAGTTCTCGCTGAGATCGTTTACAAGATGGACACTTGGTTGTGAATAAGCTTGACGAGCAGTTGGTAAAGCTTTCTTAAGAGGTACTACATTACTAACCACCTGGACCTGTGGTACTGCACAAGTGTTTGGCGTAGGAGAATGGCATGGTGATATCCTTGGCGAAGATAAGTTCTCACTGAGATCGTTTACAAGATGGACACTTGGTTGTGAATAAGCTTGACGAGCAGTTGGTAAAGCTTTCTTAAGAGGTACTACATTACTAACCACCTGGACCTGTGGTACTGCACAAGTGTTTGGCGTAGGAGAATGGCATGGTTATATCCTTGGTGAAGATAAGTTCTCGCTGAGATCGTTTACAAGATGGACACTTGGTTGTGAATAAGCTTGACGAGCAGTTGGTAAAGCTTTCTTAAGAGGTACTACATTACTAACCACCTGGACCTGTGGTACTGCACAAGTGTTTGGCGTAGGAGAATGGCATGGTGATATCCTTGGCGAAGATAAGTTCTCACTGAGATCGTTTACAAGATGGACACTTGGTTGTGAATAAGCTTGACGAGCAGTTGGTAAAGCTTTCTTAAGAGGTACTACATTACTAACCACCTGGACCTGTGGTACTGCACAAGTGTTTGGCGTAGGAGAATGGCATGGTTATATCCTTGGTGAAGATAAGTTCTCGCTGAGATCGTTTACAAGATGGACACTTGGTTGTGAATAAGCTTGACGAGCAGTTGGTAAAGCTTTCTTAAGAGGTACTACATTACCAACCACCTGGACCTGTGGTACTGCACAAGTGTTTGGCGTAGGAGAATGGCATGGTTATATCCTTGGTGAAGATAAGTTCTCGCTGAGATCGTTTACAAGATGGACACTTGGTTGTGAATAAGCTTGACGAGCAGTTGGTAAAGCTTTCTTAAGAGGTACTACATTACCAACCACCTGGACCTGTGGTACTGCACAAGTGTTTGGCGTAGGAGAATGGCATGGTTATATCCTTGGTGAAGATAAGTTCTCGCTGAGATCGTTTACAAGATGGACACTTGGTTGTGAATAAGCTTGACGAGCAGTTGGTAAAGCTTTCTTAAGAGGTACTACATTACTAACCACCTGGACCCGTGGTACTGCACAAGTGTTTGGCGTAGGAGAATGGCATGGTTATATCCTTGGTGAAGATAAGTTCTCGCTGAGATCGTTTACAAGATAGACACTTGGTTGTGAATAAGCTTGACGAGCAGTTGGTAAAGCTTTCTTAAGAGGTACTACATTACCAACCACCTGGACCTGTGGTACTGCACAAGTGTTTGGCGTAGGAGAATGGCATGGTTATATCCTTGGTGAAGATAAGTTCTCGCTGAGATCGTTTACAAGATGGACACTTGGTTGTGAATAAGCTTGACGAGCAGTTGGTAAAGCTTTCTTAAGAGGTACTACATTACTAACCACCTGGACCTGTGGTACTGCACAAGTGTTTGGCGTAGGAGAATGGCATGTGTCGCTACAGCGAGAGTATAATACACAATATAATATAATTAAAATACAGTAGTTTGTAAGGGAGGACGAACCCAGGAGAAGGAGGGGCTTCCTAGAGGTACGGTGGTGGGGGAAGACGCACTGAGGGATGCGGGACGGGCAGGCCGAGGCTTTGTTGTGCTTTCGGAGGCAACCAGGGAAGGTATCTGTGAGTAACTACACGTTATACTTATTCGATCGATCGATTATACCTATACCTTCTGTATCAGCAAGCTCTCCCCTTGTCTTATACTTTATACCAAACACACAATACCTTATAAGACATGTTACAGCTTATACAGAATCATACAACACACTATAGCTTTATACTGTGGCAATATACTTACGCATATACTATACATATACCAGGTATACACATATACAATACAAACTGTATGTCTGGGTGTGTGACAGACACCTAGACATAATTATACATATCGCCACTGCGTGTGGCTTATACTACCCATAATATGACCATGGCGGTCGGCATACTATACAGCTGGTTATGGGCAGCTATACATCTAAACCACACTGCGGTGTGGTTTATACTATACCTAGTACACTGTTGTGCAAGAGGCGTACAACCTACTACCCATAATATGACCATGGCGGTCGGCATACTATACAGCTGGTTATGGGCAGCTATACATCTGAACCACACTGCGGTGTGGTTTATACAATACAAACTGTATGTCTGGGTGTGTGGCAGACACCTAGACATAATTATACATACCGCCACTGCGTGTGGCTTATACTACCCATAATATGACCATGGCGGTCGGCATACTATACAGCTGGTTATGGGCAGCTATACATCTGAACCACACTGCGGTGTGGTTTATACAATACAAACTGTATGTCTGGGTGTGTGGCAGACACCTAGACATAATTATACATACCGCCACTGCGTGTGGCTTATACTACCCATAATATGACCATGGCGGTCGGCATACTATACAGCTGGTTATGGGCAGCTATACATCTGAACCACACTGCGGTGTGGTTTATACAATACACATACTATACTGGGCGCCTTATATACCTATACATACTTATACAGAGGTCAGGGGACGGATAAGGGGTCGTTGGGGAGTCCGTCATACACAAAAAGCCCAAAAGGGGAGAGCTTGGATCTATGTTGACATTTACAATACATGTGATACCTATCTATACCAGTTACATATATGTGGCAAAACATACATCGATTACATGAAATAATATGTTTTTATGATATTAATTCGTACGGCAGACGGCCGTGACGACATGGTGCATCGGCCGGGAAGCTCGGCCTTTTCTCGTTTATTTTTAAAAAATCTTAGTGCACTGCGTAGTTCCGATTTGTTTGCTTCAAGCGTCGAGTTAAAGTCCAACATTTTCCTCGGGTGGGTTCCGCACCCCCCTCCCGTCTATCCCTCGACAGGTATATTTCTCGCTCTCGCTCACCGAGTGGAGCGAGCGGGGAAGGTGGGTGACCAAGGCGGGAGGGGAATGTCGGGGTATTCAAGGAACGTACGCGATTTCGTGCTTTCTGGACTTATTTTATTTACCTTCCCGAGCGAAAAAACGGGGAAGTCCTTCGAATTTGATAATATTGTTGTAAAAAATTTTTTTTGTTCATTAATCGTTTATAACATGATATACCTACATACATGATACATCTCTCTGGAGTTGACTCCTCCTTCCCCCACGTCCCTCCCAGGACCCGTCGTTCCCCCGCGTCCCACCCTGCGGGACACCTCTTTCCCTGCGTCACACGCTGTGGGACCCCTCCGCTGTGGGACCCCTCCGCTGTGGGGCCCCTCCGCCCCGTCGTTCCTCCCGACGGGACCCTCATAACTGCCAATAAGATAAACCTTGCCCCTTACAAGTGATAACTCCGAGAAATTTTGTTTTCGTTTACAATACGATTACTCTCGTCAACCTCTTTTTCCATTTAGCAGTTTATCAGAGGGTTGAAGGAGAATTTTTTTTTTTTTTTATACACATCCATACATGAATTGTTCGTGATGCAATTTGAAATATTCGACCAGTGGTATACACAAAGATTATCTCCTCCTCTTCCTCCTATACTACACATCCATACATGAGCATATTATCGATAATCCTCATATATGTATGAGGAAATTTAATATTATGAGGAAATATAATATATTTGAATGCATGTTATGCATTCACATATATATATTCGTACATGAGCCATACACTAATTTTCCTCATTTATCCAACGTGTGAAAACAAAAACAAAAGAGAGGAGGTGCTCCTCTGTTACAGATATTGAGTACCTAACTATTCCATGGATGGATTACATTATATTGAAGAGGCTCGAAACACTAGGGAATAGAGTGCGTGATGGTATGGAGGCTTGTCAAGGTTTCCTACGAGATACAGACACCATGGAAAAGAAACACCATCTTATAAACCAAAAATTAAAATGGTCAGTGGACCGATTGAATGGGGAAATACAAAATGTTCTCGCCAAATACACAGAACCCTCCACAGAACTGGCCTCCGAGATGGAATTGTAGTTGGAGGCAGAAGAGCTCTTGGTGGAATCAGATACATTACATCTAAGCGATAAATCTCATGATGCGAATGATATTCCCACGCCACAATATACATCCTTGAACAGCCGTCTTCCCAAACTCGAAATGTTGAAATTTGACGGGAATATACTGAGGTGGCACGAGTTTTGGGATAGGTCCTCTTCAACAATCGAAAACAGAACCCACATGAGCAATGTCGAAAAATTGTCGTACCTTCTCAGTCTTATGGAAGGAGACACCAAGAGAGCGGTGGCAGGCTTAGACATTATAAATCAAAACTACAAGGTGGTTGTGGATCGTTTAACTGAGCGATTTGGAAAAAGGAGCATATTGATTGATACTCATTATGCAGAACTCCAGCAAATACCAAAATCCACACAAGACGTAGCTGATTGTCGCCGAACCCTTGATGAAATAGAACGCCACCTCCAAACCCTACAATCACTCGGAGAAGACATAAATCACAGACAATTAAGAGCAACCATACTTGACAAATTTCCTGGAGCAAACATATTTGATTTACGAATGGCTATGACGTCAGATGATCGTACTGTATCCGAAATACGATCAATCCTTGAAAGAGTAATCTTAGCTAGAGAAGCAGCGCTGAGAATGGCAGCCATCGATAACACAGATTATACAAATTCAAATAATAACCCAACATATACTATTGAAACTCTGTTTGCTGGATCCAATCCTCAAAACAAACAACGAAAACCTATGAACCCCTCAATAGCGTCACCCTCATAGAAGAGGAATCCTCTTCGAGGTCCTTCAAGATATCAATTCAAAAAAATTGATAGAAATTCTAAATCAGGACAATCATCCAATTTTCGGAATTACAAACGCCCAGCAAACCAATCCTACCACAACCGAAACACATCAGCTAAGTCCCGTCGTCTGAATTGCAATTTTTGTTCAGGCTCACACATACACGAGAAAATTTCTCATTTAATGCGACCGTTATAAAACTAGTAAAGAAAGAAAGGCAAAATTGAAGAACAACTGTTTTCTTTGCTTAAGAGAGTCCCACATGGTATCGTCATGCCCAAACAAAAACTGGACGAGATGTGTCCACTGTGGTGTTAAAGGCAATCATAACCGTAGCCTTTGTGAGAAATTGAACATACACAAAGAACAAACTCACTCACATTTCTCAAATATCTCATCAGACACTATACTGCAAACGGCCACTGTTTCTCTCGATTCTGGCCAAGGAATATCAATAACAGGGCGTATTCTTTTCGACACAGGGAGCCAAAAGACATAGGCTCCTATATAAGGTCAAGTGTAGCAAAACAGCTGAAATTGGAACATACCAAACCAACAGCCTTAAACATTTTCACATTTGGATCAACTAAACCAAAAACCATCAGCACAAACCTCGTGACGTTTCAGTTAAGTACTCACAAGTCACCATTCAACATTTTAATACAAGCTCACACTCTACCAACTTTAACTGGAGTGATAATACCCTCATATCTAGAAATGAAGACCACCCTGAAACAAATCTACCCAAACATTCATATTGCTAATGATGTGAATGCCAAAAGTAGTATTGATGTTATTATTGGAAATGATTATCATCATTCAATCGTAATGGCCAACAGAATAGAAATTACACCAACACTATTCCTAGTGGATCACTAATTGGATGGATTCTCTCTGGAGTATACAAAGAAAATCAGAAACATACTGACGTCCTGACTATACTTATTTACGTCCAGGTTGGACCCTCTGAACAATACAAGCGAGTCTTTGACTGTCCAGACTCTGCACTGAAAGATGATAATATAAAAAACATTTGGGAGTTGGAGGTGATTGGAATAAAGGATTCTCCAAAATTACTTCAAGACGAGGAAGTGGTTCAACATTTCAACAATACAACTATACTTCAGAACAACAGGTATCACGTCAGATGGCCTTGGATACAATATCCTCCAGAACTTCCAGTTAATCTAGGACTTGCTCTTGGTCGACTAAAATCATTGATTAAAAGACTTGACAATGATATGATCAAAAAATATGAAGAAGTCCTGCAAGACCAAATGAATAAAGGCATCATTGAAACCGTAATAAAACCTAAGCTTCCTGAAACACACCCTATTCATTACCTCCCACATCACTGTGTGGTTCAACAAGAAAAAACCACAAAACTTAGAATCATTTATGACGCTTCATCAAAGACAAAGGGTCAAAAAAGCCTAAATGATCTCATGTACAAAGCTCCGCTTCTATTACACGACTTGACATCCCTTTTGATTCAATTCCGACAAAACCCAATTGCTATTGTTGCTGACATTGAAAAGGCGTTTTTACTAGTCGGACTCAAAGACCAGGATCGGGATGTTACACGGTTTCTTTGGCCTCATGATACAACCCAACCTCCTTCAGACAAAAACTTAGTACACTTCAGAATTTGTAGAGTACCGTTTGGGGTCATCTCAAGCCCGTTTTCTCCTTGCAGCTACTATACGTGAACACCTCTCACAAAAGGAACAACCTCTGACTGATAAAATAGCTTCCTATCTGTATGTAGACAATCTCGTAACTGGTGTACAAAATCCACAAGAAGCCAAAGAACTGTTCATTACATGCAGAGAAAATTTCAAGGAATTTTCCATGAATATCCGAGAATGGAACTCAAATAACCAAGAGTTTATACAATCCATCCCGACGGAATTAACAAAACCACAACGTACCATTTCTGTCTTAGACCTTCAGTGGGATACATGGCAAGATACCTTGACATTGCAAATCAAACCTGAAGTGATTGAAAGCAAGATTTCCACCAAAAGACATTTACTTCGAATAATTGCGTCTGTTTTTTTGATCCTTGTGGTCTAGTTGCCCCATTGACGCTACCGACACGTTTATTCCTACAAGATTTGTGGGAAGAAAAATTGAAATGGGATACCCCATTGCCTCTTGATCATCCGCAGCGTTGGAAATTATGAAAGACGTTTTTACACAAATTACCACTATTTTCAACCCATGGTCCAACGTTACTCCAGACATACCAACAAACTGTAAATACGAACTACATTGCTTCACTGATGCATCTAAAGAAGCTTATGTATCTGATCTGTTATATATTTGAGGATTTCTAATCAAGAGACTCACACTACGAGCTTTATTATTTCCCGTTCCTGATTAACCCCTCTGGAAAGAAAGGAAAGCCTTACAATACCTAAACTCGAACACCTTGCTGTAGTGATCGGAAGAAGACTCCTGCAATATGTACAGTCTGCATCCATTTTACCAATACATGCTCAAAACCTTTGGACTGACAATCAGGTGGTATTGAGCTGGCTCTGATCGAGACGCTTTCTTCCACACATTATTAGTAAGCGAGTCATGGAAATCCAGAGTGATGGTGATGTGCAGTTCCGATTTGTCAGATCAGAGAACAATCCAGCTGATGTTGCGACACGTCAACTGAAGGATGATACCTTGCCTAATTTATGGATTAATGGCCCATCCTTTTGCATAAACCACGTGATGAGTGGCCTCAACACGACCTGATGTGGAAGGAAACAACTACTACTGAACATCCCTCACGTCATGATACTACTCAGGAATACAGTGCAACTATTACTTCCTACACATCAAACGATCAAGACTTTAATCTTCCTGCAACTGGAATTCAGCTAGCAAGATACAGTGCAACTATTACTTCCTACACATCAAACGATCAAGACTTTAATCTTCCTGCAACTGGAATTCAGCTAGCGGTAGCGAAGGTGCAGGTGAGGAGGAAGTAGGGATGGAGAAGGGGTATCTCCCCTGGATGGTGGGAGAGAAGGTTCGCTTGGCTTGAACCAGCAGTCACAAGAAGAATCTCGAGGTGGTGCGTACCCGAAACCATGATAACCTCATAATGTAACTGATATTTTGCATACACACAAACTATCCCAATCTCTCTATCCCTGTTATACATATTTGTTTATCTATATATTATACAAACTGGAAATGTACACAAACTCACATAATTATACAAACTTCATGTCTGGGTGTGTGGCGCACACCTATACATGGTTATACATTCACAGTGTTTGAAATACCCATACAATCACAATAGGTGATTCAAAAAAAACTGGAAATCTACACAATCTTACCTTTATCCATACAAACTTGGTGTCTAGGTGTGTGGCAGACACCTAGACATAATTATACATAACGCCACTGCGGGTGGCTTATACATACCTATACTGCCACGTGAGATGGCTTATACATACCGCCACTGCGGGTGGCTTATACACATCCATACCGCCACGTGAGATGGCATATACATACCGCCACTGTGGGTGGCTTATACATACCTATACTGTACTCACATACCAGTAGAGAGGCATGAAAACGCGTATAGGGGATGTTTGGAGCCCGTCAGGGGAAAACGATCCCCAAGGGAAGAGAGAGATTTGGATATTATGTACTTGTACCCATACAAATGTATGTACACATAAGAATTTATGTATACACAAAAATTGACGTAATTTACTTATAAAATGTATAATACGTTAGATTCGTATGGCCAGGGCGGCAATGACGACATGTTCAATGTGGTTATACTGTTTCTTTATCTCGAAGTTATACTGAAGGCATACTTTTCGTTGTATAGTTAAAAATCATTAATCTTGCTCTATTTCCAACCTTCTGCGTGGGAGTGTCGCTACAGCGAGAGTATAATACACAATATAATATAATTAAAATACAGTAGTTTGTAAGGGAGGACGAACCCAGGAGAAGGAGGGGCTTCCTAGAGGTACGGTGGTGGGGGAAGACGCACTGAGGGATGCGGGACGGGCAGGCCGAGGCTTTGTTGTGCTTTCGGAGGCAACCAGGGAAGGTATCTGTGAGTAACTACACGTTATACTTATTCGATCGATCGATTATACCTATACCTTCTGTATCAGCAAGCTCTCCCCTTGTCTTATACTTTATACCAAACACACAATACCTTATAAGACATGTTACAGCTTATACAGAATCATACAACACACTATAGCTTTATACTGTGGCAATATACTTACGCATATACTATACATATACCAGGTATACACATATACAATACAAACTGTATGTCTGGGTGTGTGACAGACACCTAGACATAATTATACATATCGCCACTGCGTGTGGCTTATACTACCCATAATATGACCATGGCGGTCGGCATACTATACAGCTGGTTATGGGCAGCTATACATCTAAACCACACTGCGGTGTGGTTTATACTATACCTAGTACACTGTTGTGCAAGAGGCGTACAACCTACTACCCATAATATGACCATGGCGGTCGGCATACTATACAGCTGGTTATGGGCAGCTATACATCTGAACCACACTGCGGTGTGGTTTATACAATACAAACTGTATGTCTGGGTGTGTGGCAGACACCTAGACATAATTATACATACCGCCACTGCGTGTGGCTTATACTACCCATAATATGACCATGGCGGTCGGCATACTATACAGCTGGTTATGGGCAGCTATACATCTGAACCACACTGCGGTGTGGTTTATACAATACAAACTGTATGTCTGGGTGTGTGGCAGACACCTAGACATAATTATACATACCGCCACTGCGTGTGGCTTATACTACCCATAATATGACCATGGCGGTCGGCATACTATACAGCTGGTTATGGGCAGCTATACATCTGAACCACACTGCGGTGTGGTTTATACAATACACATACTATACTGGGCGCCTTATATACCTATACATACTTATACAGAGGTCAGGGGACGGATAAGGGGTCGTTGGGGAGTCCGTCATACACAAAAAGCCCAAAAGGGGAGAGCTTGGATCTATGTTGACATTTACAATACATGTGATACCTATCTATACCAGTTACATATATGTGGCAAAACATACATCGATTACATGAAATAATATGTTTTTATGATATTAATTCGTACGGCAGACGGCCGTGACGACAGCATGGTTATATCCTTGGTGAAGATAAGTTCTCGCTGAGATCGTTTACAAGATGGACACTTGGTTGTGAATAAGCTTGACGAGCAGTTGGTAAAGCTTTCTTAAGAGGTACTACATTACTAACCACCTGGACCTGTGGTACTGCACAAGTGTTTGGCGTAGGAGAATGGCATGGTTATATCCTTGGCGAAGATAAGTTCTCACTGAGATCGTTTACAAGATGGACACTTGGTTGTGAATAAGCTTGACGAGCAGTTGGTAAAGCTTTCTTAAGAGGTACTACATTACTAACCACCTGGACCCGTGGTACTGCACAAGTGTTTGGCGTAGGAGAATGGCATGGTTATATCCTTGGTGAAGATAAGTTCTCGCTGAGATCGTTTACAAGATGGACACTTGGTTGTGAATAAGCTTGACGAGCAGTTGGTAAAGCTTTCTTAAGAGGTACTACATTACCAACCACCTGGACCTGTGGTACTGCACAAGTGTTTGGCGTAGGAGAATGGCATGGTTATATCCTTGGTGAAGATAAGTTCTCGCTGAGATCGTTTACAAGATGGACACTTGGTTGTGAATAAGCTTGACGAGCAGTTGGTAAAGCTTTCTTAAGAGGTACTACATTACTAACCACCTGGACCTGTGGTACTGCACAAGTGTTTGGCGTAGGAGAATGGCATGGTTATATCCTTGGCGAAGATAAGTTCTCACTGAGATCGTTTACAAGATGGACACTTGGTTGTGAATAAGCTTGACGAGCAGTTGGTAAAGCTTTCTTAAGAGGTACTACATTACTAACCACCTGGACCTGTGGTACTGCACAAGTGTTTGGCGTAGGAGAATGGCATGGTTATATCCTTGGTGAAGATAAGTTCTCGCTGAGATCGTTTACAAGATGGACACTTGGTTGTGAATAAGCTTGACGAGCAGTTGGTAAAGCTTTCTTAAGAGGTACTACATTACTAACCACCTGGACCTGTGGTACTGCACAAGTGTTTGGCGTAGGAGAATGGCATGGTTATATCCTTGGCGAAGATAAGTTCTCACTGAGATCGTTTACAAGATGGACACTTGGTTGTGAATAAGCTTGACGAGCAGTTGGTAAAGCTTTCTTAAGAGGTACTACATTACTAACCACCTGGACCTGTGGTACTGCACAAGTGTTTGGCGTAGGAGAATGGCATGGTGATATCCTTGGTGAAGATAAGTTCTCCCTGAGATCGTTTACAAGATGGACACTTGGTCGCCCCCTCCCCAGAGCCCCCTTTTACTTCTAAACTGCGGGAAATTTCCCGCTGAAGGCGCCCCCTTCCCAGAGCCCCCTTTTACTACTAAACTACGGGAAATTTCCCGCTGAAGGCGCTCCTCCCCAGAGCCCTCTTGTACTTCTAATCTGCGGGAAATTTCCCGCTGAAGGCGCCCCCTCCCCAGAGCCAGAGCCCCCTTTTACTTCTAAACTGCGGGAAATTTCCCGCTGAAGGCGCCCCCTCCCCAGAGCCCCCTTTTACTACTAAACTACGGGAAATTTCCCGCTGAAGGCACCCCCTCCCCAGAGCCCCGTTTTACTTCTAAACTGCGGGAAATTTCCCGCTGAAGGCGCCCCCTCCCCAGAGCCCCCTTTCATACTTTAAACTGCAGGAAATTTCCGGCTGAAGGGGCCCCCTCCCCAGAGCCCCCTTTCATACTTTAAACTGCAGGAAATTTCCCGCTGAAGGCGCCCCCTCCCCAGAGCCCCCTTTTACTTCTAAACTGCGGGAAATTTCCCGCTGAAGGCGCCCCCTCCCCAGAGCCCCCTTTTATACTTCAAACTGCAGGAAATTTCCCGCTGAAGGCGCCCCCTCCCCAGAGCCCCCTTTTACTTCTAAACTGCGGGAAATTTCCCGATGAAGGCGCCCCCTCCCCAGAGCCCCCTTTTATACTTCAAACTGCAGGAAATTTCCCGCTGAAGGCGCCCCCTCCCCAGAGCCAGAGCCCCCTTTTACTTCTAAACTGCGGGAAATTTCCCGCTGAAGGCGCCCCCTCCCCAGAGCCCCCTTTTACTACTAAACTACGGGAAATTTCCCGCTGAAGGCACCCCCTCCCCAGAGCCCCGTTTTACTTCTAAACTGCGGGAAATTTCCCGCTGAAGGCGCCCCCTCCCCAGAGCCCCCTTTCATACTTTAAACTGCAGGAAATTTCCGGCTGAAGGGGCCCCCTCCCCAGAGCCCCCTTTCATACTTTAAACTGCAGGAAATTTCCCGCTGAAGGCGCCCCCTCCCCAGAGCCCCCTTTTACTTCTAAACTGCGGGAAATTTCCCGCTGAAGGCGCCCCCTCCCCAGAGCCCCCTTTTATACTTCAAACTGCAGGAAATTTCCCGCTGAAGGCGCCCCCTCCCCAGAGCCCCCTTTTACTTCTAAACTGCGGGAAATTTCCCGCTGAAGGCGCCCCCTCCCCAGAGCCCCCTTTTACTTCTAAACTGCGGGAAATTTCCCGCTGAAGGCGCCCCCTCCCCAGAGCCCCCTTTTATACTTCAAACTGCAGGAAATTTCCCGCTGAAGGGGCCCCCTCCCCAGAGCCTCCTTTTACTACCTGCGTAAAGCAATTTGCTTCCGCCTTATCTGTTCCACAGCAGACTTACCATTGCTTTTCTTTCTTCAATTTTTCTAATAGCAGTAACCTTTCTACAATGCACAACCCAACACAATCCATTTTCTACCTACCACCCTTATTTCCGGTGGAATTTCATATTAACAACTTTGAGCAACGATTTGCAGCGTTTTTTACCTACCAACTATTGGTAGGTACTACCTACCACACCATACTGCTTCACACCTTCACAATCAAGTTTATCAGAAAGAACTAAACGCTTCACGCTCGATTCGAAATTTTAAATGCTTGCATACGAGTCTGCAACACATTGGGACATTTTCATGTCAACCACTACACAACAAGGTAGTGAAGTAAGTCTGTCAGTTACCCAAGCATCAAAGTTTTCGTGACGATTTTTCAGTTCATGTGCCAAAGCAAAATGTAAGGTTGTTGATTGTTCTCTACGCAACACAGTTAGTCTATTTTATTTATTGGTCGCGTGAGCAAGATTGCCAATAGTCGAATACTATCAATGGTGTGCAATTTAACCCATTTCCGGCCGCTGACTTTTTTTTTAATATTGAAAATAGTGGAAAATCTTCGTAGAAGAATTTTTCCTCGTTCATGCTGTTCCTATACTCGTCAAAAAAAAATTCTTCGACATTCAGGAGCTCGATGCGATTTTGGATTTTTGTTTTTGAAAAGGAGGCCTTTTGGCCGAAAGCATGATTATGGTGGCTCAAATTCGATCCTGGGCGATTGAGCGAACATCGATTTGGAAGACTGAGGCCTCTTAAATCCCATTAAAATGTGAAATTCATAAAATTTGGAGCATTTTCGTTCTCAATGGGGTGTGCGCCTTGGTAGGAAAAACTGTTTATTGTTATTTTTAATCGAAGGTAGACCTCATTCTGAGAATTTTGACACCACCTTCTAGCGACCTTCTAGCGTGAGTAGATCTGTTTCTATGATTTTTCAAAGTTTCGACCGTTTATGACGTCACAGTGGGCTGGGGGGTCCCGCCCAGGCGAGAGGGGCGCGTGACGTCATAAACGGTCGAAACTTTGAAAAAATCATAGAAAAAGATCTACTCATCCAAAAAGAGAACGGCTGGTGTCAAAATTCTCAGGATGAGGTCTACTTTCGATTAAAAATCTAAAAAAAATCAAGGCGCACACCCCATTGGTGAGCAAATTATGCCTTATTTCGGCCGCCATCTTGTAAAATAGTTCATCTTCCTCCTCCTCTCACTTCTCTGTTATTTCCACTCTTGGCTTGAAATGGGTTAACGTGCCTTACGTTTCACTATTTCATGAAACATGATGTAACTTTGGTTAATGCGAAAAATTTGTTGATAATATTTAAGTTCGTATTGTAGTTATTTAGTTGTTGGAAATGTTATTCAAGTAGAGACACTAAACCAATCTGAATTTTATCTCATTTATATATAATATAATTATATTATCTCATCTTAGTTTATAGAATTAAATAATTTTATTGAACTTCTTCTACGTTTTGTTCTGTGTTTCCCTCGTATCAATATCCGAAATCGAAGATACAAGTAGGTAACTGAATTGTCCATGGACTTTCGAGAAGCGATATTCTGAATATTATTGTGTACGAGACGATCAAAACTCCGAGAGGAAGACGAACAAACACTACTGTCGCTACAGCGAGAGTATAATATACAATATAATATAATATAAAATACAGAAGTTTGTAAGGGAGGACGAACCCAGGAGAAGGAGGGGCTTCCTAGAGGTAGAGTGGTGGGGGAAGACACACTGAGGGATGCAAGACAGGCGAGCCGACGCCTGTTGTTGTGCTCTTGGAGGCAACCAAGGAAGGTATCTGTGAGTAAACACACCTTATACTTATTCGATCGATCGATTATACCTATACCTTCTGTATCAGCAAGCTCTCCCCTTGTCTTATACTCTATACCAAACACACAATACCTCATAAGACACATGTTATGGCTTATACAGAAGCCTATAACACAGTAAGTATACTTAGTATAATGTTATACAGCTTGGTGTATAACTTATACTTCCCATAATATGACGACACATGTTATGGCTTATACAGAAGCCTATAACACTGTATACTTAGTATAATGTTATACAGCTTGGTGTATAACTTATACTTCCCATAATATGACGACACATGTTATGGCTTATACAGAAGCCTATAACACTGTATACTTAGTATAATGTTATGCAGCTTGGTGTATAACTTATACTTCCCATAATATGACGACACATGTTATGGCTTATACAGAAGCCTATAACACAGTATACTTAGTATAATGTTGTGCAGCTTGGTGTACAACTTATACTTCCCATAATATGACCATGGCAGATGGCATATACTATACACATAAGAACATAAAATGGTTCTAATGTATACAGCTGGTTATGGGCAGCTATACATCTAAACTACACTGCGGTGTGGTTTGATACAATACCAATACTATACTGGGCGCCTTATATACCTATACATACTTATACAGAGGTCAGGGGACGGATAAGGGGTCGTTGGGGAGTCCGTCATACACAAAGGGCCCAAAAGGGGAGAGCTTGGATCTATGTTGACACAATACATGTGATACCTATTTATACCATTTACATATATGTGGCAAAACATACATCGATTACATGAGATATTATGTATTTATGATATTAATTCGTACGGCAGACGGCCGTGACGACAACTACCATCGATCTCCTCGTCACTGAAGAAACCCACTTGAAAAAATCGCTGCTAATTATTTCTCAAATGTTTATTATTTTCCTGTATAGATCACTCTTCTCCAAAGATCACAGCTTTGTCATTGTCAGTATTTATTTATTTTTACCTACCAACCATAGGTACCTACTGGGGCATTTTTGAAAATGTCAACCCTTCATTTTCACCCCTTAGAAGTTACTGACATCAACAAAAATTTTCAAATTTTTAGTTCATTTAAAAACATATTAAATGCTTGTTTTTCTTTATTTTTTTTTAAATTTTTATAAAGGTAATTCAATTTTGTGGAAGCCAGATCGTGTCGCAAGTTTTTTGGTTGATCCCAAAAAATTATTCTTACATCATGAACTCTCTCTATCTTTCTTCTTATTTTTAGTGACAAAAAAATTTTGAGAATTTTTTTCTATTTATACCCGTCGTTACATGGTAATCTCAGCGGAGTCGTTTTGATGAAGATTTAATTAGTCCGACTGAAGTTGGATTAATAATCTCATGAGTGAATGGTGAAATTTATAATCTCATGACTGAAAACGGGAGGAGTCAGAGTCGAGAGGAGTTGGAGGCGAGGATAGACAGAGGAACCGGAGGCGGGAGGAGTCAGACTCGAGAGGAGTTGCAGGCGAGGATAGGCAGAGGAACTGGAGGCGGGAGGAGTCAGAGTGGAGAGGAGTGGTAGGCGAGGATAGACAGAGGAACCGGAGGCGGGAGGAGTCAGAGTGGAGAGGAGTGGTAGGCGAGGATAGACAGAGGAACCGGAGGCGGGAGGAGTCAGAGTGGAGAGGAGTGGTAGGCGAGGATAGACAGAGGAACCGGAGGCGGGAGGAGTCAGAGTCGAGAGGAGTGGTAGGCGAGGATAGACAGAGGAACCGGAGGCGGGAGGAGTCGGAGTCGAGAGGAGTTGGAGGCGAGGATAGACAGAGGAACTGGAGGCGGGAGGAGTCAGAGTCGAGAGGAGTAGTAGGCGAGGATAGACAGATGAACTGGAGGCGGGAGGAGTCGGAGTCGAGAGGAGTTGGAGGCGAGGATAGACAGAGGAACCGGAGGCGGGAGGAGTCAGAGTCGAGAGGAGTTGGAGGCGAGGATAGACAGAGGAACCGGAGGCGGGAGGAGTCAGAGTGGAGAGGAGTGGTAGGCGAGGATAGACAGAGGAACCGGAGGCGGGAGGAGTCAGAGTGGAGAGGAGTGGTAGGCGAGGATAGACAGAGGAACCGGAGGCGGGAGGAGTCAGAGTCGAGAGGAGTGGTAGGCGAGGATAGACAGAGGAACCGGAGGCGGGAGGAGTCGGAGTCGAGAGGAGTTGGAGGCGAGGATAGACAGAGGAACTGGAGGCGGGAGGAGTCAGAGTCGAGAGGAGTAGTAGGCGAGGATAGACAGATGAACTGGAGGCGGGAGGAGTCGGAGTCGAGAGGAGTTGGAGGCGAGGATAGACAGAGGAACCGGAGGCGGGAGGAGTCAGAGTCGGGAGGAGTGGAAAAAAATACGTCTGCCAAGTGGGTGTGGCACATAGCTTCCTCGTATCCATAACCCGATTATATAGATGATCCGATGCATAGTAGTTAATCTCAAAACACCAATCTCATGGAACTAATAGCAGTGCCACCATGGTGCCAGGACTCCATAAACCGCATATTTCGTGTTTTTTTTGTTTATTATTTTCAATAATGAACCTTTGGAATCGACCAAGAAAGAAAAAATTTAACACCCTCTCAAAATTTGATGGTTTACGTTTCGAGGTACGTAGAATCCAAAAATCGAATAAAAATTTGGCAGTCCGTCCGCCGTGCGTGTCGCTAATGCGAAGTTGTAAGTCACAACTCCCGAATCTTGCCGAGACCGGCCGAATAAACACGAAGGGTTACGAACAACAAACCATCCACAGGTAGGGATGTCCGATACTTCAAAAGTATCGATATAATATCGTATCGATACATCTAGAAAGTATCAAAAAGTATCGACACGATACTTACAAAAAGTATCGATATTTTGAAGTATCGATACTTTTCGATACTTTCACAAAAATGGGTGAAATTGTCGTTTATGTAGATAATATAAGTGATGATATAATAGATCCATAAGTGTAAAATCTCTCCATCACGAGGATAATAATAAATATAGAATGAACAAAACAATAAATCACTCATTTTGTTATTTAAAACTTGTTTTTGTTTAGGCACTTGTTTGGGTTAACATTTTGGTGGTCCTTCCTCGATTATAGAGAACAGCAGCTTATCATAGAAAGCTGGAGGTGGTGGTACATTATCTTTGTTTAATTTGTTGAAGTTTGTTGGTCTCTTCAACAATCTACGTAGAGAAAGAGGTACTGTCAAGTAGGTACCTCCATGTCGTAGGTGTTGAAACAGATAAAATGTGAGATATAAAAAAGTATCGCCTCCGATACTGGAAAAAAGTATCGATACTACGATATATATCAGTAAAAAAAAGTATCGATATGTATCGATACTTAAAAGTATCGATACTTTTGGGACATCCCTATCCACAGGTAGAGGCCTCATCAGAGTCAGTCTATCGGTCGCGTGTGACTTGTGTAAGATTGGTAAGTGAGTCCACATTCATATACAACTCATTTCATACCGTATCTAATTGAATATCATGTTCTTTATTGTTCTATTGTAATCTCCAGTCATCAGTATCAGTCAATCAACAGCAATGCAATTCAAATCAGTCAATAATCAAGCAGTAAAGCCAAGTTTCAAAGCTCCTTCAGACAAGTGAGCGCATTCAGTTCAATTCTCTCACAAAACTCAGACCAAGGCGACAGTCAGTCAAATACTGACGTGTCAAATTCAGTCAGCCAATCAGATATTGGTTTTACAGCCAGTCAGATACTGGTCTGGAGCAACAGCTCATGGACAATCAGTCACATACTGATGTGTCAATTCAGTCGGTCAGATAGCGATTCTGGATCACATATCCAGCCAGACCTGGGTTTTGTGAGATATCAGCAGTAGTTCAATCATTCAGTCAAGAAACGAGGCGTCAGGGGTGGTTTACGGAGGCCGCTAGGGGTCACAATCCCCACAGACTGGAGGTTACATTTGGAGATTATTTCATACAATAATCTTCATTTCAATCAACATTGTGAACATTTCACTTACCTACTTTTCAACAGACGCTAATTGTGTATCATATCAGTATCATCATCATCAAGGAACATTATGATGGAACCAAACCAAATCAAATGAGGTTTCATACCATTCAAATTCATTCATAGGTACAATATTCCATACACAGACATAATCATATTTTAATATCCCAAACAGTTCAATATTCGTGAATATCAACACGATTCACGACATGGAGGCACACCGAGATCTTTTATTTCAGTTTAGGAGTCAAGTTCATTTCGTTAGGTACTTGGAATGCAAACGTTTTCCGGGCCGTAGTAGGTAGAGAGGGACCCCCCTCGGTCGCTCTCCTTTGGACCTCCCTTCTCTCTCTCCCTTCTTCCCGTTTGCTGCTCGGCGTTCCTTTCGGTAGGGAAGGGGAGGGTGTTTTTCCCTTGCATTCACTTCAGTCCGACAATCCTTCTTGAACTTTGGTTTCAACTCCCTCTAACTGCGTCGCAGTAAAACGTGTAGCCCCGAAACAACCTTAACCCACCCCCTAGTGGGCAAAACTCGGGCGTCATGGGAAAAATTTTTTTTCCGATCTAGTTGGGTCTTTATGGATTTATTAACAATATTTCAGCCTTTTTTTGCAAAAAAAATGGTTCACGCGCCATAAAATGGCATGGTACAGCATGTGTACCAAGGACCACCAGGTACACATTTCGGCCATCATGTTCCTTGGTACAACATTTGTACCAGTAAAAGGGAATGATCGTAATTTGAGTTCATTCTGGATGATATTACTTTCAATCAATATAAAACAGATGACAAATCCGACAGCAAACAACATTTCAATAGGACTTGTTGCGTTGGTATGCGACGCGTCCAATCTCCAGTGAGAAATCATGGGGCGCCCGCCCCGGAAAACTTCAATAACATCGTTGCGAGTACACGATTCCAGTGTTATGCTTTCATTATGGATACTTGAATAGCTATAGAAAAATTACGTTCCTCGAATAGAAGACGAAATTCATCCGGGTGGACATCACCGCGTAATGTTTTGGTTTGAATAAAAAACAACAGCGAAAAAACTTCGTCGTTAGCGTTCCTTGGTACAACAGTAGTACCGCAAAACACCCACTTTTGCAATATCTCGACATACAGGCGGAGCTAAGAGATGCTACCATTTTTCCCATGATGCTGCACCCTATTGAGAAGGAATAGAACGAAAAACACGCCAGAATTCAAACTGCTTCTACCTTGGCACAACAGTTGTACCAAGGAACGCTAAAGGGTAGGTATTGAAGTACCTATTTAGTTCCTATTTGAAAATAGGTATTGAAGTTTCGTCTACCAAAAACCACATTTCAGATCCGATGTTTTTCCTTTTCTTTGAAATTCTTTTTTGCTTCCGAGTCTACCAAGGTAGCGGAAGCTTTGTTTTCACTTTTCAAGGACGAAAAAAAAAAGATATCCAAAATCAAAATTTCCACTCGCGTTTTAGACCTTTCTGAACAATTTTGGTTCCGTGTCTGTCTGTCTGTGTGTCTGTCATGAATTCCTTGTAACGCGCATAACTATACGAAGTTATTGTCCGATTTCTATAAAATTTTCAGGGATTGTGCGGGTTGGTGTGTAGACGGTCCCCTATGAAAATCATAGACTGATAGAAGCGACTGCGCATGCGCATACGTAAAATCCTTGTAACAGCCATGACTTCAACTGTCCCCCAGGGGTCGCGGGTTCGAATCCCAGCCGAGGCTAAGTATTTTTTTGATCCAATCACATACTTCTACTCTCTTAATTTTCCATCCGAATTTGATGAAATTTTCTAGGATTGTCCAGATTAGCGTGTAGATGGTCCCCTATGAGGGTAGTGAAAGGTACTTAGAGATTGTGCTTTGAGATTAACTACTATGCATCGGATCATCTATATAATCGGGTTATGGATACGAGGAAGCTATGTGCCACACCCACTTGGCAGACGTTTTTTCATTGTTTAAGAAATAATATTGAAATGGAGAAAATTCTAATTACTCGATTCAATGTAATAGCTGCAAAAGTAAATGAGGGTCTGACTGTGTGTAGGCATATGAATGAGCGACTCACTAGTGGGGGTTCACTAAATCATAAAGATCAGATCAACATAAACAAATTGAAAACTTCAACTGATCAATTGACTTCAGAAATGAGGAATTTCACCGAATTCTGTTTGCAGTTTTCCTGAATAGTTGATGGTGTGGGATAGATGAAAATCGGGTTGATTTCCGAAAATAATATCCCAAACAGTTCAATATTCGTGAATATCAACACGATTCACGACAGTACGCCGTACGCGGCACTTTTGCCACTTCGCATTGACCGATTTTGATGAAAGTTGGTATGTAGGCTCCATTTGGGGTCTAGTTGTGCCCCGAAGCTTTTGGTTGATGTAGGTCACTTCTAAGGATTCCAAAATCAATTTTGAAATTTAGAAAACGCCCTAACTCAAAAAATTTCAATGTAAAGGTATTTTTTTTTCTTTCAATTTAAGATTCTATAGAATTTTTAGAGACCACCCGGAGCTCTGTAGGACAAACCGTTCGCTCACAACGAGAATTTAAAGTTTGGACTTACGATAATTTAGAAACACGAGTGTGAATCGCAAAAGAGGCCTAATCTCCGTTCAAATTTTAGCTGACCGAAATGCGATCGATATTTTTCTTCATGTTGGATGGTTGGTGGCTCTGCAGACGAGTGATCTATGTAGAAAAATAAAAAATAATAGGTAAACCATTGTGTACTAATTTGCAGCGTTTTACTTCTAAAACAATTGAAGAGGAATTCAATTTTACTATAGAAAATGTTAATCTAAGATATCACAGTTCCAAGTTTTCCAATAAGAATGATTTAAAAAAACAAAGGTGCGAGCTTCATAATTTTGAACATTTGATGATGGTATTTTGGAAGTAGATTTATCTATTATCACCTTATCACCCTGAACTCATAGTTACCCATACGTTTGTTGACTTTTGCTTCCGAGTCTACCAAGGTAGCGGAAGCTTTGTTTTCACTTTTCAAGGACGAAAAAAAAAGTTCTCCAAAATCGAAATTTTCACTCGCGTTTTGCGTTTTAGACCTTTCTGAACAATTTTGGTTCCGTGTCTGTCTGTCTGTGTGTCTGTCATGAATTCCTTGTAACGCGCATAACTATACGAAGTTATTGTCCGATTTCAATGAAATTTTCAGGGATTGTGCGGGTTGGTGTGTAGACGGTCCCCTATGAAAATCATAGACTGATAGAAGCGACTGCGCATGCGCAAACGTGAATTCCTTGTAACGGCCATAACTTCTACATTAAGGAAAAATTCTCAATATACCTCCGGATTTTCATGAATTATTCTTTGTCTCACCATGGAACTAATAGTGGTGCCACCATGGTGCCAGAAAACCATAAATCGCATATTTCATGGGTTTTTTAATTTTTTTTTTTTTTTTGTGTTTTACCTTGAATACGGAAATGAACTTTAACGGACTGCCTACCAAAACAAATAGATGGAAGTTCAACGTTACAAAGTATTGCCACTTTGGTGCGGGACTGTCACCAAATGGTGTGGTGGGGGGGGGGGGGGGGGTTATTTCGAAACCGCATGTTGGGTGTCGTAGATCATGGTTTTTAAAATTCTCTTCAAATTCGAGGCTCCCATGCCGCTAGAAATGTTATGGTGGATAATGGTGAGGGGGGGGGGGGGGTCACTATTTCTTGCCTAAAATGCTTAATAAATTACATCGAGTGAACAGTTTTTTCGCTTACCAACTAGTTTTAATTGAACTAATGCTTATGCAATGGGACGTCCCCTGAAATGCATGCATTACTAAACTATATGTTTTTTTGTTCCTTTCACCCCCAGATGACGAGTCTTGCCCAGCAAACCTCAGAACAGCAATCACAACGCATCACAATATTGTTGCTGCACACATAGGGGTGGTTTGAGCAGCATCGCAGCATAAAAATGGTTTTCGTGCACTATCATGGATACACATACATTCATGGAATGAAAAATGCTGCAAATTAGTACACAAAGGTTTATATTTTTCTGTATAGATCACTCGCCTGCAAAGATCACAGCTTTGCCATTGCCAGTACCAACCAGCACAATTTCACACTAGTGTTTCTGGTTATCATAAGTCCAACCCTCAAGTTACTATAGGGAGTGAACGATTGATCCTACAGAGCGCTGGATGGTCTCATTCGATTCTGAAGATTCAATGTTATTTTAAAATGATGAAAAAACAATACCTACCTTTATATCGAATTTTTTTGAGGTATGGCTTTATCAAAATAATCTTCTTTATGGACAGTTTCTTATCCTCAAACTACCGATAATTCTTTATGAATATGGATGCAGCGAGGTGTTCCTGCAGGTATTCTGACAGCTCGTAACGTCCTGTTAATCATTATCTATATACATAAAACGCCAACCGTACTTAAGTATGCACCGAGGGGTTGGAGGGGTCGTGGGAGTAAGGAGTGTCGGCGGAATCGGAGACGGGAGTTGGGGGCGGGAGGAGCTGGAGGTGGGAGGAGCTGGAGGCGGGAGGAGTGGGTGGCGGAGAGAGTTGGAGGAATCGTTTTTGCCTACTTTTGGTACCTTTATATCGAAATTCTTTGAGTTAGGGCGTTTTTCAAAATTTCAAAATTGATTTTGGAACCCTTAGAAGTGACCTACCTCAACCAAAAGCTTCGGGGCACAACTAGACCCCAAATGGAGCCTACATACCAAATTTCATCAAAATCGGTCGATGCTAAGTGGCAAAAGTGCCGCGTACGGCCACTGGGCTGAAAGCTGAATGTGGGAGCCCGAGAAGCGTTCTGATTGGTGGAGCTCCAGGACTGGACATTACTCTGTGGTTACGGCGGACGGACGGCCAAATTTTTATTCGATTTTGGTTTATTATTTTCAATAATGAACCTTTGGAATTGACCAAGAAAAATGATTTTTTTACACCCCCTCAAAATTTGATGGTTTACGTTTCAAGGTACGTAGAATCCAAAAATCGAATAAAAATTTGGCCGTCCGTCCGCCGTCCGCCGTACGCGGCACTTTTGCCACTTAGCATTGACCGATTGTGATGAAATTTGGTATGTAGGCTCCATTCGGGGTCTAGTTGTGCCCCGAAGATTTTGGTTGATGTAGGTCACTTCTAAGAGTCTAAAAATGAATTTTGAAATTTTCAAAACGCCCTAACTCAAACAATTTTGATATAAAGGTATTGTTTTTCTTTCAATTTAAGATTCTATAGAATTTTTAGAATTTTTTGAGACCACGCGGAGCTCTGTAGGACAAACCGTTCGCTCCCTACAAAAATTTAATGGTATATATTGAAATATTTATATATATAAATCAAAACACGAGTGTAAATCGCAAAAGAGGCCTAATCTCCGTTCAAATTTTAGCTGACCGAAATGCGATCGAAGTTGTTGGTTTATTATTTTCAACAATGAACCTTTGGAATCGAACAAGAAAAAAATTTTAACCCCCCTTCAAAATATGTTGGTTCACGTTTCAAGGTACGTAGAATCCAAAAATCGAATAAAATTTTGGCCGTCCGTCCGCCGTACTCGGCACTTTTTTCGAGGTTTCAGAACTGAAAAATTCGAAACTCGCTTATCCACTCATGCTGCAAGAATGAGACTTTTCATGGGAAAATGTCAGATTATGGTCTATGAACGAAATTATTCCACTTGGAAATATTTACATTTGTTTTATTTTTTAAAAAAGCCTGAAACTATGATAAAATAGGTGGGTAAGTAATTCTAATTTTAATCTTTTTAATTTAGATTCAAAAAATAATTAAATGGTTCACATTATTTTCTATCGTTACAAAATTAGAAACATCATGAAGAGGAATTGGTTGAATATGCAACCGTCCAGCCAGTAGGTAGGTACTAGTGAAAGCTACTTCTTAGAAACAAACGGCTTCTCAGAATCGCGGCCCGCCTGCCACCTCGCATCACCGTCCCCAACGGATGGGCGATAGTCGATAGTTCAGCACTATCGATAGGCTGATACTATCAGTTAAAAACTAACGATACTGGCTTCTTCTATTTCGTACTTACCTGTCCGATGGAGAATTTAATGTTATTGAACCTTATATAAAGAAGAGAAAGAATACTGAGAACTTCAAATACAGAAAAACGTACAAATCTATCGATAGTGGATGGCTATCGATAGCTACTATCAATAGTCATAAACGATATATCGATAGTAACTACCGACTCTCGCCCCCAGCACAGTTCTCTGCTACCCTTCCACCTGATCCGGTTTCAAATCCAGCTCAAGTGGCTTTTTACCAGAGATTTTACAGGAGATTTGAGTTTTTGTGCCCCGTCAGATCACTCAATCAAGGTAAATTTCTAATTTATAATACAAATAGTTTCTCATGTCATGCGACTGACTCATTTCTACATTTATGTTGAGGAATCGGTCGGTAGACCTTGTATAGTCCCGAGTTTTGCATATCGCCATTTTTTCCGATTTCGTTGGTTTTCGTTGTTCGTTACTTACACAAAATTTCGAAGATGAATGTTTTTTGTGAGTAACCTGGTCTGTCCGCGATATGTCATGCAAATTTAATAATAGCTCTACACTTGGATGATTCTTACGTGCCTACGTGAGGTATGTCGGGGCAACTGAGCCATGTTTTCTTCAGTGAAATCTCGATTTGGCAGCTTGGATGCTGTTGAAAAGTAGGATGAATTTATTTCGATGAGCTCATTGTAATTGCAGTTTCTGTACTTGATGTAGCTTGTGTTTATGTACCGATTAACGTTTTGGTTTATTATTTCTAATAATAAGCCTATGTGATCGTATCGCAAAAAATTTTTATAACCCCCCCTCAAACTTTGTCACGTTTCAAGGTGCGTAGAATCCAAATTTGCAATGTCCGTCCGCCGTCCGCGGCACTTTTCTTAGCAACACTGGACCGATTTGGTTCAAATTTGGTATATGGGCTCCTTTTGGGGTCTAGTTGTGCCGCGAAGCTTTTGGTTGATGTAGGTCACTTCTAAGGGGTGAAAATTAAGGGTTGAAATTTTCAAGAGTGCCCTAGCTCGAAAACTCGAGAAATAAAGGTATCGTTTTTTCACCAATTTTAAATAGTATTGAATTTTTAAAAATTTTTGAGACCACCCGGAGCTCTGTAGGACAAACCGTTCGGTCCCTACGAGTACTTGAAGGTTTTTCTTCGATAAAACAGAATCATGAGAGTGAATCGCAAAAGAGGTCTAATCTCCATTCAAATTTTATCGGACTAAAATGCGATCGCTGTTCATTTCTTCGATTTGTATACAGTTTTGCCTTCTGCGTAACCAGTAATCAAATTTCCATATGAAGCTTTCTATTTTTCGAATCGAGTGTGAAGCGTTTAGTTCTTTCTAATAAACTTGATTGTGAAGGTGTGAAGCCAGTATGGTGTGGTAGGTAGTACCTAGCTGGTAGGTAAAAAAAAGTTGGTAGGTAAAAAAAATGTTGGTGGGTAAAAAACGCTGCAAATCATTGCTCAAAGGCTTCTTCACTCTTCAGATCACTGATCAGCTGAGTGAGCTCCAAAGCCATTTTCAATCCTATTGAACGCAGGAAGCTGAAATTTGAGAGGGAAGGTCCAGGGAGAATACATATGGTGGTAGGTGCTATTGATGGAGAACCAGTGATCTATAGAGAAGGGTGATCTATACAGAAAATAATAAACCTTTGAGCAATGATTTGCAGCGTTTTGGATTCTACGTACCTTGAAACGTAAACCATCAAATTTTGAGGGAGTGTTAAATTATTTTTTTTTCTTGGTCGATTCGAAAGGTTCATTATCTAATTATATAAAACGCCAACCGTACGTACGTACGTACGTATGCACGGAGGGGTCGTGGCAGAGGGAGAGTTGTAGGCTGGAGGGGTTGGGGGCGGGAGGAGTCGGAGGCGAAAGGAGTCGGAGGGGTTGGGCGCGGGAGGAGTCGGAGGCGAGAGGAGTCGGAGGGGTTGGGGGCGGGAGGAGTCGGAGGCGAGAGGAGTCGGAGGGGTTGGGGGGCGGGAAGGGTCGGGGGCGAGAGGAGTCGGAGGGGTTGGGGGCGGGAGGAGAGTCGGAGGAATAGTCTTTGCCTGCTTTTAGTAGGCTTTTCAGCTAGTTGAAAATAATAAACCAAAATCAGAATACCGATTTTTACTGAACTAAAAGGCTTTTAAAGCCGTTTCATGTGTCTACGATGACTGGCTTAGGGCGGTTTTGAGCTGGAAAGGGAGAAAGAGCTCTCTGAGGATGAAAGAAATCCGAATATTGCAAATTATCGAAGACTCGTAAGATCGAACTATCGACAATCGATACTCAATCACGGTTATGTTGGAGGGGGGTCTGCAGTCCGCCTTCTCCGCTCGTCCGTCGTTATGTACTTCTGTTGTGTTTTGGTTATCCGAGTTTTGAATCAAGAAGTTGTAATTGCCTGCGAGTGTTTGTCTTCCGCGTCGGGAGTTCGTGTTCGGGAGTGAAATGGCCTGTTACGCGTCCGTTATAAGTGGAAATGGTGTCCAGTGAATGCTCAGACCTCGGCCCTTGGTCTGTCTGTCTGGGATACAACGCCGTTAACCTCCAAGACGCCTCCGCTCAACACAGCAACTTCCTTACCATCGACTCGTCGACGTTGAAATCCGTAATTTTATGCTCAGTTTCTCAATGTCGATGGTAATTCATCGCTTCATTTCTAGCCGTGACTACCTACTTGCCGTACCTACTTACTTGTTTATTCTCACCCGTTGAATTTTCAACATGAAGCTTGGTTTCCGCCATATAGGCCCCAGTTGGGTTAGAATACAAGTAGTTCATAGAATAAAGAAGCTACCTACTTATTTAGCTACCTTAGATATTATTTTCCCTGGATGTTACAATTTATTTTGGCATCCAATTACCAACATTATTAATACGTTTGCATTAGCATTCCTTGTAGCAGAAGAATAGAAATACCTCGGCGGTATTATTGGCTTGGGGTGTAGTTCGTTATCCGCCCCCATTTTGTTCTCTCTTTTGCAAGCACACCCGACCACCTTTTTCATTTTTTGAGGAGTGTTCCGTAAACTGGATTTCATCTTCTTGAGCACAATCGTGACGAATTATAATTTTTGAAAATTGGGAAATTGGGTGTTGAAAAAAGTGGGGGCGAATACCGAACTATTTCTCTAGTGAAAAAGTTCGGTATGCGCCCCCACATCTAATATAATAAAACGCCAACCGTACGTACGTACGTATGCACGGAGGGGTCGTGGGAGGCGGGACGAGTCGGATGGACGGGAAGGGGGGGGAATCGGAGGCGGGAGGAGCCGGAGGGAGTGGGATGCGGGGAGAGTCGGAAGAAGCGTTTTGCCTACTTTTAGTAGGCTTTTCAGCTAGTAGTTAATAATGGAAAACACAACACAGGACAGTGAGGCACTTTCATTACTCTAGATTACAAAATTTAGGGGTGGTCTGGCTGCCTCCTTCTTTCACCACTTATCTTATGACTAGCTGAAAAGCCTACAAAAAGTAGGCAAAAACAATTCCTCCGACTCTCTCCTCCACCCACTCACTCCGACTCCTCCCGCCCCCAACCCCTCCAGCCTCCA
>CM019167.2:346448-384644 GCA_009739505.2 Apolygus lucorum | reverse complement strand
CCCCCCCCCCCCAGTTTCGATAATGTTGCGCGAGAGAGAGAGCATTTCTGGAACCTGGAGATTCTGAAACCAAGCCTTGTTAAACACGCAAGGAAATTTCAAGGTTACGTAACAAGGCACATAAGAGTCATAGAGTGGAAAGTACGAAGAAATACGTCCCTTGGATGGGTTGGCGTGTAGACTGTTGAAGAACAGAAGAAGATGGTCACTGGAACTGCGCGAGAACTGACGCCATGGAAACGCTGCACTCGGTCGCCTTCGATCACCTCCACCCGCATCATTGGTACCTGCGATATGAAGGAAACTCAAGAATACATAGGTAACGCATAACATAATATTTATCTGAGCAGAAATTTTACAAGGAACTAGAAAGGTTGGAGCAAAAAAAAGCTCTTAACTAGTCTATAAATATTTTAAATCTTGCAAAAAAAAAAAAAAAAGAATAGCGAAGGAATGAGGCACTGGAGTTCTTCTAAACGGTTCAGGTGCTCTCTACGAGTCAATTTTTCAGTAGATTTACCAAAATTCACTTCACTCGTAACACTGGGAGAAAAAGCTCATGCGATGGCGAAAAATGGAGGTCGTGAGCGACAGGAGCTCAAGAACATGTGAAAGAGCCCAAAGTATTAGTAAAATAATAGTTTAGTATTTGTAAAATTTAGCAGTTTTAAACGAAGAGGTCAAACTATTTGAAGTGCAACAGAAAGAACGATCTGAAAAGTTGTTCATAATTTCACAGTCGATGAGAATATTGTAAAATCCCTCTTCTATTCTTGCCAAAAACATGGGTGAGCAAGGCTTCCCCATCCATCAACACTAGTTCCTCCTCTGCCAGTGAATGGGCCAATAATAAAACAATAATCTCGCGCAACATTATCGAAACTGGTGGGGAGGGGGGGGACGGCCGCGCCGCGCCACTGATATCACGTTGGTCTACAGCGCGGCGCGGCCGGCGGCTGAGTAGGTAACATGACAAACCTAAAGTGCGATTTCCCTGGCGCGTCTGCGGCGGGCGGCTGGCGATTTTGTCATGTACCTACTCAGCCGCCGGCGGCGCCCCGCTGTAGAACGACGTGTTGTCAGCGGCGCGGCGCCCCCCCCCCCCAGTTTCGATAATGTTGCGCGAGAGAGAGAGCATTCTGGAACCTGGAGATTCTGAAACCAAGCCTTGTTAACACGCAAGGAAATTTCAAGGTTACGTAACAAGGCACATAAGAGTCATAGAGTGGAAAGTACGAAGAAATACGTCCCTTGGATGGGTTGGCGTGTAGTCTGTTGAAGAACAGAAGAAGATGGTCACTGGAACTGCGCGAGAACTGACGCCATGGAAACGCTGCACTCGGTCGCCTTCGATCACCTCCACCCGCATCATTGGTACCTGCGATATGAAGGAAACTTAGAATACAATAGGTAACGCATAACATAATATTTATCTGAGCAGAAATTTTACAGGAACTAGAAAGGTTGGAGCAAAAAAAAAGCTCTTAACTAGTCTATAAATATTTTAAATCTTGCAAAAAAAAAAAAAAAAGAATAGCGAAGGAATGAGGAATCGGAGTTCTTTCTAAACGGTTTCAGGTGCTCTCTACGAGTCAATTTTTCAGTAGATTACCAAAATTCACTTCACTCGTAACACTGGGAGAAAAAGCTCATGCGATGGCGAAAAATGGAGGTCGTGAGCGCAGGAGCTCAAGAACATGTGAAAGAGCCCAAAGTATTAGTAAAATAATAGTTTAGTATTTGTAAAATTTAGCAGTTTTAAACGAAGAGGTCAAACTATTTGAAGTGCAACAGAAAGAACGATCTGAAAAGTTGTTCATAATTCTCAGTCGATGAGAATATTGTAAATCCCTCTTCTATTCTTGCCAAAAACATGGGTGAGCGAGGCTTCCCCATCCATCAACACTAGTTCCTCCTCCGCCAGTGAATGGGCCACAACAATAATCTCGCGCAACATTATCGAAACTGGTGGGGAGGGGGGACGGCCGCGCCGCGCCACTGAGATCACGTTGGTCTACAGCGCGGCGCGGCCGGCGGCTGAGTAGGTACATGACAAACCTAAAGGTGCGATTTCCCTGGCGCGTCTGTGGCGGGCGGCTGGCGACTTTGTCATGTACCTACTCAGCCGCTGGCGGCGCCGCGCTGTAGAACGACGTGTTGTCAGCGGCGCGGCGCCCCCCCCCCCCCCCCCAGTTTCGATAATGTTGCGCGAGAGAGAGAGAGCATTTCTGGAACCTGGAGATTCTGAAACCAAGCCTTGTTAAACACGCAAGGAAATTTCAAGGTTACGTAACAAGGCACATAAGAGTCATAGAGTGGAAAGTACGAAGAAATACGTCCCTTGGATGGGTTGGCGTGTAGACTGTTGAAGAACAGAAGAAGATGGTCACTGGAACTGCGCGAGAACTGACGCCATGGAAACGCTGCACTCGGTCGCCTTCGATCACCTCCACCCGCATCATTGGTACCTGCGATATGAAGGAAACTCAAGAATACAATAGGTAACGCATAACATAATATTTATCTGAGCAGAAATTTTACAAGGAACTAGAAAGGTTGGAGCAAAAAAAAGCTCTTAACTAGTCTATAAATATTTTAAATCTTGCAAAAAAAAAAAAGAATAGCGAAGGAATGAGGCACTGGAGTTCTTTCTAAACGGTTTCAGGTGCTCTCTACGAGTCAATTTTTCAGTAGATTTACCAAAAATTCACTTCACTCGTAACACTGGGAGAAAAAGCTCATGCGATGGGCGAAAAATGGAGGTCGTGAGCGACAGGAGCTCAAGAACATGTGAAAGAGCCCAAAGTATTAGTAAAATAATAGTTTAGTATTTGTAAAATTTAGCAGTTTTAAACGAAGAGGTCAAACTATTTGAAGTGCAACAGAAAGAACGATCTGAAAAGTTGTTCATAATTTCTCAGTCGATGAGAATATTGTAAAATCCCTCTTCTATTCTTGCCAAAAACATGGGTGAGCAAGGCTTCCCCATCCATCAACACTAGTTCCTCCTCTGCCAGTGAATGGGCCCACAACAATAATCTCGCGCAACATTATCGAAACTGGTGGGGAGGGGGGGACGGCCGCGCCGCGCCACTGAGATCACGTTGGTCTACAGCGCGGCGCGGCCGGCGGCTGAGTAGGTACATGACAAACCTAAAGTGCGATTTCCCTGGCGCGTCTGCGGCGGGCGGCTGGCGATTTGTCATGTACCTACTCAGCCGCCGGCGGCGCCGCGCTGTAGAACGACGTGTTGTCAGCGGCGCGGCGCCCCCCCCCCCCCCCCCAGTTTCGATAATGTTGCGCGAGAGAGAGAGCATTTCTGGAACCTGGAGATTCTGAAACCAAGCCTTGTTAAACACGCAAGGAAATTTCAAGGTTACGTAACAAGGCACATAAGAGTCATAGAGTGGAAAGTACGAAGAAATACGTCCCTTGGATGGGTTGGCGTGTAGTCTGTTGAAGAACAGAAGAAGATGGTCACTGGAACTGCGCGAGAACTGACGCCATGGAAACGCTGCACTCGGTCGCCTTCGATCACCTCCACCCGCATCATTGGTACCTGCGATATGAAGGAAACTTAAGAATACAATAGGTAACGCATAACATAATATTTATCTGAGCAGAAATTTTACAAGGAACTAGAAAGGTTGGAGCAAAAAAAAGCTCTTAACTAGTCTATAAATATTTTAAATCTTGCAAAAAAAAAAAAAAAGAATAGCGAAGGAATGAGGAATCGGAGTTCTTTCTAAACGGTTTCAGGTGCTCTCTACGAGTCAATTTTTCAGTAGATTTACCAAAAATTCACTTCACTCGTAACACTGGGAGAAAAAGCTCATGCGATGGCGAAAAATGGAGGTCGTGAGCGACAGGAGCTCAAGAACATGTGAAAGAGCCCAAAGTATTAGTAAAATAATAGATTAGTATTTGTAAAATTTAGCAGTTTTAAACGAAGAGGTCAAACTATTTGAAGTGCAACAGAAAGAACGATCTGAAAAGTTGTTCATAATTTCTCAGTCGATGAGAATATTGTAAAATCCCTCTTCTATTCTTGCCAAAAACATGGGTGAGCGAGGCTTCCCCATCCATCAACACTAGTTCCTCCTCTGCCAGTGAATGGGCCACAACAATAATCTCGCGCAACATTATCGAAACTGGTGGGGAGGGGGGGACGGCCGCGCCGCGCCACTGAGATCACGTTGGTCTACAGCGCGGCGCGGCCGGCGGCTGAGTAGGTACATGACAAACCTAAAGGTGCGATTTCCCTGGCGCGTCTGTGGCGGGCGGCTGGCGACTTTGTCATGTACCTACTCAGCCGCCGGCGGCGCCGCGCTGTAGAACGACGTGTTGTCAGCGGCGCGGCGCCCCCCCCCCCCCCAGTTTCGATAATGTTGCGCGAGAGAGAGAGAGCATTTCTGGAACCTGGAGATTCTGAAACCAAGCCTTGTTAAACACGCAAGGAAATTTCAAGGTTACGTAACAAGGCACATAAGAGTCATAGAGTGGAAAGTACGAAGAAATACGTCCCTTGGATGGGTTGGCGTGTAGACTGTTGAAGAACAGAAGAAGATGGTCACTGGAACTGCGCGAGAAACTGACGCCATGGAAACGCTGCACTCGGTCGCCTTCGATCACCTCCACCCGCATCATTGGTACCTGCGATATGAAGGAAACTCAAGAATACAATAGGTAACGCATAACATAATATTTATCTGAGCAGAAATTTTACAAGGAACTAGAAAGGTTGGAGCAAAAAAAAGCTCTTAACTAGTCTATAAATATTTTAAATCTTGCAAAAAAAAAAAAAGAATAGCGAAGGAATGAGGCACTGGAGTTCTTTCTAAACGGTTTCAGGTGCTCTCTACGAGTCAATTTTTCAGTAGATTTACCAAAAATTCACTTCACTCGTAACACTGGGAGAAAAAGCTCATGCGATGGCGAAAAATGGAGGTCGTGAGCGACAGGAGCTCAAGAACATGTGAAAGAGCCCAAAGTATTAGTAAAATAATAGTTTAGTATTTGTAAAATTTAGCAGTTTTAAACGAAGAGGTCAAACTATTTGAAGTGCAACAGAAAGAACGATCTGAAAAGTTGTTCATAATTTCTCAGTCGATGAGAATATTGTAAAATCCCTCTTCTATTCTTGCCAAAAACATGGGTGAGCAAGGCTTCCCCATCCATCAACACTAGTTCCTCCTCTGCCAGTGAATGGGCCACAACAATAATCTCGCGCAACATTATCGAAACTGGTGGGGAGGGGGGGACGGCCGCGCCGCGCCACTGAGATCACGTTGGTCTACAGCGCGGCGCGGCCGGCGGCTGAGTAGGTACATGACAAACCTAAAGGTGCGATTTCCCTGGCGCGTCTGTGGCGGGCGGCTGGCGACTTTGTCATGTACCTACTCAGCCGCCGGCGGCGCCGCGCTGTAGAACGACGTGTTGTCAGCGGCGCGGCGCCCCCCCCCCCCCCCCCAGTTTCGATAATGTTGCGCGAGAGAGAGAGAGCATTTCTGGAACCTGGAGATTCTGAAACCAAGCCTTGTTAAACACGCAAGGAAATTTCAAGGTTACGTAACAAGGCACATAAGAGTCATAGAGTGGAAAGTACGAAGAAATACGTCCCTTGGATGGGTTGGCGTGTAGACTGTTGAAGAACAGAAGAAGATGGTCACTGGAACTGCGCGAGAACTGACGCCATGGAAACGCTGCACTCGGTCGCCTTCGATCACCTCCACCCGCATCATTGGTACCTGCGATATGAAGGAAACTCAAGAATACAATAGGTAACGCATAACATAATATTTATCTGAGCAGAAATTTTACAAGGAACTAGAAAGGTTGGAGGAAAAAAAAGCTCTTAACTAGTCTATAAATATTTTAAATCTTGCAAAAAAAAAAAAAAAGAATAGCGAAGGAATGAGGCACTGGAGTTCTTTCTAAACGGTTTCAGGTGCTCTCTACGAGTCAATTTTTCAGTAGATTTACCAAAAATTCACTTCACTCGTAACACTGGGAGAAAAAGCTCATGCGATGGCGAAAAATGGAGGTCGTGAGCGACAGGAGCTCAAGAACATGTGAAAGAGCCCAAAGTATTAGTAAAATAATAGTTTAGTATTTGTAAAATTTAGCAGTTTTAAACGAAGAGGTCAAACTATTTGAAGTGCAACAGAAAGAACGATCTGAAAAGTTGTTCATAATTTCTCAGTCGATGAGAATATTGTAAAATCCCTCTTCTATTCTTGCCAAAAACATGGGTGAGCGAGGCTTCCCCATCCATCAACACTAGTTCCTCCTCTGCCAGTGAATGGGCCACAACAATAATCTCGCGCAACATTATCGAAACTGGTGGGGAGGGGGGGACGGCCGCGCCGCGCCACTGAGATCACGTTGGTCTACAGCGCGGCGCGGCCGGCGGCTGAGTAGGTACATGACAAACCTAAAGTGCGATTTCCCTGGCGCGTCTGCGGCGGGCGGCTGGCGATTTTGTCATGTACCTACTCAGCCGCCGGCGGCGCCGCGCTGTAGAACGACGTGTTGTCAGCGGCGCGGCGCCCCCCCCCCCCCCCAGTTTCGATAATGTTGCGCGAGAGAGAGAGCATTTCTGGAACCTGGAGATTCTGAAACCAAGCCTTGTTAAACACGCAAGGAAATTTCAAGGTTACGTAACAAGACACATAAGAGTCATAGAGTGGAAAGTACGAAGAAATACGTCCCTTGGATGGGTTGGCGTGTAGTCTGTTGAAGAACAGAAGAAGATGGTCACTGAAACTGCGCGAGAACTGATGCCATGGAAACGCTGCACTCGGTCGCCTTCGATCACCTCCACCCGCATCATTGGTACCTGCGATATGAAGGAAACTTAAGAATACAATAGGTAACGCATAACATAATATTTATCTGAGCAGAAATTTTACAAGGAACTAGAAAGGTTGGAGCAAAAAAAAGCTCTTAACTAGTCTATAAATATTTTAAATCTTGCAAAAAAAAAAAAAAGAATAGCGAAGGAATGAGGAATCGGAGTTCTTTCTAAACGGTTTCAGGTGCTCTCTACGAGTCAATTTTTCAGTAGATTTACCAAAAATTCACTTCACTCGTAACACTGGGAGAAAAAGCTCATGCGATGGCGAAAAATGGAGGTCGTGAGCGACAGGAGCTCAAGAACATGTGAAAGAGCCCAAAGTATTAGTAAAATAATAGTTTAGTATTTGTAAAATTTAGCAGTTTTAAACGAAGAGGTCAAACTATTTGAAGTGCAACAGAAAGAACGATCTGAAAAGTTGTTCATAATTTCTCAGTCGATGAGAATATTGTAAAATCCCTCTTCTATTCTTGCCAAAAACATGGGTGAGCGAGGCTTCCCCATCCATCAACACTAGTTCCTCCTCTGCCAGTGAATGGGCCACAACAATAATCTCGCGCAACATTATCGAAACTGGTGGGGAGGGGGGGACGGCCGCGCCGCGCCACTGAGATCACGTTGGTCTACAGCGCGGCGCGGCCGGCGGCTGAGTAGGTACATGACAAACCTAAAGGTGCGATTTCCCTGGCGCGTCTGTGGCGGGCGGCTGGCGACTTTGTCATGTACCTACTCAGCCGCCGGCGGCGCCGCGCTGTAGAACGACGTGTTGTCAGCGGCGCGGCGCCCCCCCCCCCCCCCCCCCCGTTTCGATAATGTTGCGCGAGAGAGAGAGAGCATTTCTGGAACCTGGAGATTCTGAAACCAAGCCTTGTTAAACACGCAAGGAAATTTCAAGGTTACGTAACAAGGCACATAAGAGTCATAGAGTGGAAAGTACGAAGAAATACGTCCCTTGGATGGGTTGGCGTGTAGACTGTTGAAGAACAGAAGAAGATGGTCACTGGAACTGCGCGAGAACTGACGCCATGGAAACGCTGCACTCGGTCGCCTTCGATCACCTCCACCCGCATCATTGGTACCTGCGATATGAAGGAAACTTAAGAATACAATAGGTAACGCATAACATAATATTTATCTGAGCAGAAATTTTACAAGGAACTAGAAAGGTTGGAGCAAAAAACAGCTCTTAACACCTTCAATGCGGGTCCCAAAGTCGTGCAACCCTGCCGTACTGACAATTTTTCGAGCTTGAAATTCGATATTGGTGAATTTGAACGCAAAATTCGTATTGAAGTTCGGTATCAAAAACGAAACAATGTTTTAGACAGTTGAACTCATACTGAAGACGAAAAAAAGCAAAAAATTATATATATTTAAAAGGGGAGGTACCAGGCCCCCTCCCCCAAAGAGAGTTGAAATGACCAGATGACCGGTCATACGTTTGGCAGGTATGCAGGGATGACCGGTCGACCGGTCATTCGCACTGAAGGTGTTAACTAGTCTATAAATATTTTAAATCTTGCAAAAAAAAAAAAAAAAAGAATAGCGAAGGAATGAGGCACCGGAGTTCTTTCTAAACGGTTTCAGGTGCTCTCTACGAGTCAATTTTTCAGTAGATTTACCAAAAATTCACTTCACTCGTAACACTGGGAGAAAAAGCTCATGCGATGGCGAAAAATGGAGGTCGTGAGCGACAGGAGCTCAAGAACATGTGAAAGAGCCCAAAGTATTAGTAAAATAATAGTTTAGTATTTGTAAAATTTAGCAGTTTTAAACGAAGAGGTCAAACTATTTGAAGTTAAACAGAAAGAACGATCTGAAAAGTTGTTCATAATTTCACAGTCTATGAGAATATTGTAAAATCCCTCTTCTATTCTTGCCAAAAACATGGGTGAGCGAGGCTTCCCCATCCATCAACACTAGTTCCTCCTCTGCCAGTGAATCGGCCACAACAATAATCTCGCGCAACATTATCGAAACAGGGGGGGGGGGGGGGGGGGAGACGGCCGCGCCGCGCCACTGAGATCACGTTGGTCTACAGCGCGGCGCGGCCGGCCGGCGGCTGAGTAGGTACATGACAAAATCGCCAGCCGCCGGCCGGCCACCGCAGACGCGCCAGGGAAATCGCACCTTTACGCCGAACCGAAGCCACTTGGAACTCCGTATTAATTTATTACCTACCTGCTGCAGGTAATTCCTACTACAGATCTACCTCCTTACTTACACAGAATCGTTATCCAAAAGACTCGACATTCGTTACACGACATCAACAAAATATGCTTGATGATATGCAAAATCATCCCATTCCCTTCAGCCTTAGGCTTGATCCTCCACTGGAAGCGTTTTGATGCGACGCGATGAGAGGCGCGATGACAAGCGGGGAGGCAGGCGCTACGAGGCGACGGAGGGTCCTCCATTGGAGGCGACTATTCGCGCGCAGTCTGCTCTCCTGCCATGGATGCGTCCGATATTTTTTTTCTGGAGAGCAGTTATTTAAATTTTCGACGGTTGGTGCAGAGTCGTCGCTATTGGGTTCATCCAATACTGCAAAAACGGAGGACCCTCGGCGAGTACCACCATCTCCACCAGGATTTGAAGAGGCAGCCCGAAAAGTATCGAGATTATTACAGGATGAGCCCCGAAACATTTGCCTACATTTTGAGGGCCATAGAGTCCTCTATAATTAAATATTCAAATTTCCGCTAGACTATTTCACCAGAAGAAGGTCTCAGTGTGACTTTGAGGTAAGTGGAAGTGTAACTCTTTTTAAAATTGAACAAAATTAAATTTATTAATGAAAAACACAGAAAACAACAAAATTAAATATATTAAGTAAGTAATCAAAAACACTGAAAAGTGTTAAATTTGTGGTCGAAGAAAAATTGAAAAAAATTAAATTTATTATCGAAAAAAATGAAAACTTTTTAATTTGTGGTGCGCAGAAAAGGGTTGGAGGGGATGGGAGAGCGGGGGGCTCGTCGCGCGTAAACAAGCGACAGATCCCATCGAAATGGGATCCGTCGCCCGTCGCTTCGTTTCGCGCGAAACTGACGCTTCAAATCGCGAGCAGTGGAGGACCCCCAATTCACTTCTTCACGATGGGATCTGTCGCTCGAAACGGACGTAATCGCGTCGTCGCTTCATCGCGTCAAAACGCTTCCAGTGGAGGACCAGGCTAAATGTTATTAGTCCGGGCAACGAAGACTAAAAAAGGGCCCGAGGTAGAAAAAAATAGAACCCAAACCAAAATTGGCACAGATGTAGGGAGGGGTATCCTTATTAACATACTAAAAGTCCTGGTAAAACTGAATTAAAATCACTTAACAAAACAAGAGTTTCCCAATTATGATTTACTCCCCCTTTGAGTACCTATTTTCGATCTTACTCTTAATAGGTGACAAGCATAAAAAATGTAGAATCCATTTGAGGAAAACAGATTTAGGAACGCACATACTTATCTCGAAAAATTAACTAACGGTTTTTGTGAATTTTCATTCAGTGCCATGAAAAAGCTCATTCCTTCGATATTAATGGGTTTAGGATGCTGCGATTGGTCTTTCTCCTCTGGGGTGTCCCCCCTACAAAGTAAAGGCCCGAGAAAATTTTTTTTAGCCTTAATTTTTTTTCAAGTGGCAAAATGTAAGAGAAAACCCGAAGAAAAAACGTTGAGAACCGGTGTTTTTTGATACGTTTTGTGGAAAATAGGGGGTTTAACACAGTTTTACTTAAAAACTAAGTACATATTCGGATTCTACATGAAATTTCCTATAATTCTGAGTACTTTTTGAGGAGATTTGAGCAAGATGGGTTTTCACTAAAAAATGAAGAAAAGTGAGAACTAGAAAAATCTTAAAACTAGCTATATCTTGAAAATCCGACATAAACAAAAAACATATTGTTTAGTAATGCATGCATTCCAGGGGACGTCCCATTGGATAACTATTAGATCAGTTAACCAGTTGGTAAGCGATAAAACTGTTTCACTCGATGTAATTTGGTTTATTACTTTAGGCAAGAAATACTGACCCCCCCCCCCCCCCCCACCATTATCTACCAAAACATTTCTAGCGGCGTGGGAGCCTAGAATCTGAAGAGCATTTTAAAATCCATGATCTACGACACCCAACATGCGAATTCGAGTTCACCCCCCCCCCCAACCACCACCAATGGTGCCAGTCTGGCACCAAAGGGGGAATACGTCGTAACATTGCACTTTCATCTATTAGTTTTAGTAGGCGGTCCGTCGAGGTTCACATCCGTATTCAAGGTGAAACACAAAAAAAAAGCACGAAATATGCGGTTTATGGTGTCCTGGCACCATGGTGGCACCACTATTATTTCCTTGGTGCTACAGAGAATAATTCATGAAAACCCGGAGGTATAATGAGAATTTTTCCTCAATTTCAAAGATTAGGTACAATTAGTAAGCAGTAAAGGAACCGAAATTTTGAAAAATCGGATATTTTGTGAATATTATCCCCCCACTACACCCCCCCTTGCGAATTTTGGTACTCTGGTGAAATCATGTACAACTCGGAAGTTATTTCAGTCAAACAAAAAAGAAACTCACTAATCGGTTGGAAATTGAGGCCTGGGCAAATTTTACAGGATTATGCCCGCAAACGCACGTTTTTCAAGCATTAACCCCCCCTTTCCCGCCCTTAAAAGGCAAAATTCGAAATTCCGGCGCCGTAGTGCACAACTAGATAGTTTTCCGCGTCGAACAAAAAAGAACCAGGAAAATCGGTTGAGAACTAAGGCCTGTGCAGACGACACAAGATTTTGTCACACACACATACACACACACAGACATACACCTATGGTTTTTTTCGCGGATTTGGATTCAGAATGGTCTAAAACGGATTACTGTGTGGTTATTTTTTTTTTCTGTTGAGTGTTGTCCAACTTCACCCCAGATCGATCGCATAAGGACGCCCAAGTCTTACTGTGGGACGTCCTAAAAACTGACGTCAGATTCGGATTCAGCGCACCAAATATCATAAGATAAGTGGTGAAAGAACGGGGCAGCCAGACCACCCCTAAATTTTGTAATCTAGTGTAATGAAAGTGCCTCACTGTCCTGTGTTGTGTTTTCCATTATTAACTATGTGGGGGCGCATACCGAACTTTTTCACTAGAGAAATAGTTCGGTATTCGCCCCCACTTTTTTCAACACCCAATTTCCCAATTTTCAAAAATTATAATTCGTCACGATTGTGCTCAAGAAGATGAAATCCAGTTTACGGAACACTCCTCAAAAAATGAAAAAGGTGGTCGGGTGTGCTTGCAAAAGAGAGAACAAAATGGGGGCGGATAACGAACTCCAAGCCAATAATACCGCCGAGGTATTTCTATTCTTCTGCTACAAGGAATGCTAATGCAAACGTATTAATAATGTTGGTAATTGGATGCCAAAATAAATTGTAACATCCAGGGAAAATAATATCTAAGGTAGCTAAATAAGTAGGTAGCTTCTTTATTCTATGAACTACTTGTATTCTAACCCAACTGGGGCCTATATGGCGGAAACCAAGCTTCATGTTGAAAATTCAACGGGTGAGAATAAACAAGTAAGTAGGTACGGCAAGTAGGTAGTCACGGCTAGAAATGAAGCGATGAATTACCATCGACATTGAGAAACTGAGCATAAAATTACGGATTTCTACGTCGACGAGTCGATGGTAAGGAAGTTGCTGTGTTGAGCGGAGGCGTCTTGGAGGTTAACGGCGTTGTATCCCAGACAGACAGACCAAGGGCCGAGGTCTGAGCATTCACTGGACACCATTTCCACTTATAACGGACGCGTAACAGGACATTTCACTCCCGAACACGAACTCTCGACGCGGAAGACAAACACTCGCAGGCAATTACAACTTCTTGATTCAAAACTCGGATAACCAAAACACAACAGAAGTACATAACGACAGAGGCGTCTGGAGATCGAGCGGCTCGTCCTCGACCCAAGCGCTCCCAGCGGCCAGAACAATCCACTGCTCCAGGTTTGTTTTCGTTGATTTATCCCACTAAACTGTTGAATCATAAACCCATTCAACCCTAATTTGCAGCGTTTTCTCAACCGTGATGATGATAATAGGTAGGTAGGTACTTTATAATAATAATAGGTGCATGTTGAACTTCGGTGAGGGTCTCATCAATGGTTGGAGTAGGTAGTCCGTCCAGGTCAATACAAAAACCTTTTTCCTTCCTAAGTACCTACCTAAATAAATAGGTAATCGTTTTTACAAGACAAGCTTCATACTTCGGTAACCGAAGGCACTTGTAGAGAATTTTCCAAAAAAATGAAGCTATTGCAGTCGTCTAAAAAAATAATTTTTGAAAAAAAAAAAAATGGAAATCCGTTTTAAGGTTGAGCTAAAATGATCATGAATTGCCCTATTCCGTAATATGGCTCAATTTCTATGTTGTCAAACAAGATTGACTTAGTTTCTTAAATATTCCATTTTCTTTCTTGTACGTAGCATTGTTCCGTGCAATAATACCTTTCGAAAGGTAAAGTCATATCTCCATTTCATAGGTATTTAGATTCAATCCTAGATTTTAACGTTCTTTTTGTTTATTTAAAATTAGGTTCGAAAATTGTTCTTACTAAACCCTTGGCTAGTTCATCTGCCAGCCAAATAGGTACAAAATAAATAGTCCAAAGTTGCATTTCAAAACTCTGAAAATGTATCCCTCAAAATGACAGCCCCTTATGAACAAAATAAGCAGGCACAACCTTACAATAAAAAATAAGGAGTGGCAAGGGATGGTAGGATGAAAACGCAAGCTATAAGTATGATTTTTATTGGCAAAATATTTTGTTATAGGTAAGCTATTTTATTTTTCAGACTTTTTCGTTCACAGCCCATGTCTAAATGTCTTCAGTCTTGGACAGAAAAATAGAAACTGGAAAATACCAGGTGTAACTTTGACCCAAGTATAAGATCATGGAACAGACAGGAACTGTTTCTAGCTTAGACGTCGAATATCATTCTTTGAACAAATAACGAAGTTAACATACAGTTAGAACTATTACCAAGAGTTAAGGATGACGATACTTATAACAGGATCCTTGTAACTGTATAAGCATAAGAGATGGACACTGCAAAAATTTAGTCCCACATTGCTGAAACCTTATTAATATCTTCCCCCAAAATACAAAATAATTTTGAAAATCTGGTAACCATAAACAGGAACGGTTTAGTTTTGAAACCTTATTAATATCTTCCCCCAAAATACAAAAATAATTTTGAAAATCTGGTAACCATAAACAGAAACGCTCTAGTTTTGAAACCTTATTAATATCTTCCCCCAAAATACAAAAATAATTTTGAAAATCTGGTAACCATAAACAGGAACGGTTTAGTTTTGAAACCTTATTAATATCTTCCCCCAAAATACAAAAATAATTTTGAAAATCTGGTAACCATAAACAGAAACGCTCTAGTTTTGAAACCTTATTAATATCTTCCCCCAAAATACAGAAATAATTTTGAAAATCTGGTAACCATAAACAGGAACGGTTTAGTTTTGAAACCTTATTAATATCTTCCCCCAAAATACAAAAATAATTTTGAAAATCTGGTAACCATAAACAGGAACGGTTTAGTTTTGAAACCTTATTAATATCTTCCCCCAAAATACAAAAATAATTTTGAAAATCTGGTAACCATAAACAGAAACGCAAAATTAGAACTCACAACACAGGACTACAAACTTTAACTCTACTTAAACAGAACTAGAAACGATCGAAAACAGCTAGAAAACTAGGAACAGCAATACGACAGCGCACAGAGAAATGACAACAAACCGGGTGGAAGTGGAGTGGAGGAAAAATTGAGAAAAGAAGAGATAAGAGAGTTAGCGGGAAGGCCGCTGGGAGCGCTTGGGTCGAGGACGAGCCGCCCGATCTCCAGACGCCTCTCATAACGACGGACGAGCGGAGAAGGCGGACTGCAGACCAGGGTTTCCACCACACCAAACCAAAATTTCCCACAGCCCATCCTAAAATTTCCCACGATTTCCCACAGACAAGTAAAAAATTCCCTCCTAATTTCCCATAGCCCTTGATGAATTTTTCCTACCTTTCACTGGACTAAATTTAGACTCTTTACACTGGACAAATGATTTTCCATGATATATTTTTTCTTTTCACTTCGAAGACCTAGTCAATTATCCTCATATTTGAAATGCTCTGATACAGGATGCCTCCTCTCGAAACTAGTTTGAGTGGACAAGAAGCCAAGACACTATTCTTCCCCTGCCACTTCAAACGATATCGTATGCAGATAATTACTATTGAATAGATACATACCTCAAACGAAATGGGTGTCGGAAAAGACGAATGATGTTAACGTCGCACGGTTGGTGAAAAATAAGAGACTCACTGTTTACAATAACATTGACTAACGAGAATAACATGATGACGAGACGAACTTTGTCTCGAACTCGAAGCTTCTTGTTACTGGTAAGCACCTTGTTGTTGTTCATCTTTACTTCTGCCTTGACCAAGCGTGATCATGCGTCAGCTTTGTATTGTAGTTTGTTGGTCAAAAACATGTAGGTAGTAAAAAAAATATGTAGGATACGTGAGGTATTGGTAAGACCCTAGATTATATCATTGTACAAAAAAGCGTGATAAAATGAAAGAATCGGTCAAAAATATTGACTGTGGGAATTTTTTCCCACAGAAAAAAGTTTCCCTTTTTTTTCCCTCGGACCCCCGGAATTTCCCACAAAAGGGAAAAATTCCCACGAAGTGGAAACACTGCTGCAGACCCCCCTCCAACATACTAGACGTTATAACCGTGATTGAGTATCGATTGTCGATAGTTCGATCTTACGAGTCTTCGATAATTTGCAATATTCGGATTTCTTTCATCCTCAGAGAGCTCTTTCTCCCTTTCCAGCTCAAAACCGCCCTAAGCCAGTCATCGTAGACACATAAAACGGCTTTAAAAGCCTTTTAGTTCAGTAAAAATCGGTATTCTGATTTTGGTTTATTATTTTCAATAATGAACCTTTCGAATCGACCAAGAAAAAAAAAATTTTAACACCCCCTCAAAATTTGATGGTTTACGTTTCAAGGTACGTAGAATCCAAAACGCTGCAAATCATTGCTCAAAGGTTTATTATTTTCTGTATAGATCACTGGTTCTCCATCAATAGCACCTACCACCATATGTATTCTCCCTGGACCTTCCCTCTCAAATTTCAGCTTCCTGCGTTCAATAGGATTGAAAATGGCTTTGGAGCTCACTCAGCTGATCAGTGATCTGAAGAGTGAAGAAGCCTTTGAGCAATGATTTGCAGCGTTTTTTACCCACCAACATTTTTTTTACCTACCAACTTTTTTTTACCTACCAGCTAGGTACTACCTACCACACCATACTGGCTTCACACCTTCACAATCAAGTTTATTAGAAAGAACTAAACGCTTCACACTCGATTCGAAAAATAGAAAGCTTCATATGGAAATTTGATTACTGGTTACGCAGAAGGCAAAACTGTATACAAATCGAAGAAATGAACAGCGATCGCATTTTAGTCCGATAAAATTTGAATGGAGATTAGACCTCTTTTGCGATTCACTCTCATGATTCTGTTTTATCGAAGGAAAACCTTCAAGTACTCGTAGGGACCGAACGGTTTGTCCTACAGAGCTCCGGGTGGTCTCAAAAATTTTTAAGAAATCAATACTATTTAAAATTGGTGAAAAAACGATACCTTTATTTCTCGAGTTTTCGAGCTAGGGCACTCTTGAAAATTTCAACCCTTAATTTTCACCCCTTAGAAGTGACCTACATCAACCAAAAGCTTCGCGGCACAACTAGACCCCAAATGGAGCACATATACCAAATTTGAACCAAATCGGTCCAGTGTTGCTAAGAAAAGTGCCGCGGACGGCGGACGGACATTGCAAATTTGGATTCTACGCACCTTGAAACGTAGTGACAAAGTTTGAGGGGGGGTTATAAAAATTTTTTGCGATACGATCACATAGGCTTATTATTAGAAATAATAAACCAAAACGTTAATCGGTACATAAACACAAGCTACATCAAGTATAGAAACTGCAATTACAATGAGCTCATCGAAATAAATTCATCCTACTTTTCAACAGCATCCAAGCTGCCAAATCGAGATTTCACTGAAGAAAACATGGCTCAGTTGCCCCGACATACCTCACGTAGGCACGTAAGAATCATCCAAGTGTAGAGCTACGATTAAATTTGCATGACATATCGCGGACAGACCAGGTTACTCACAAAAAAACATTCATCTTCGAAATTTTGTGTAAGTAACGAACAACGAAAACCAACGAAATCGGAAAAAATGGCGATATGCAAAACTCGGGACTATACAAGGTCTACCGACCGATTCCTCAACATAAATGTAGAAATGAGTCAGTCGCATGACATGAGAAACTATTTGTATTATAAATTAGAAATTTACCTTGATTGAGTGATCTGACGGGGCACAAAAACTCAAATCTCCTGTAAAATCTCTGGTAAAAAGCCACTTGAGCTGGATTTGAAACCGGATCCGGTGGAAGGGTAGCAGAGAAGTGTGCTGGGGGCGAGAGTCGGTAGTTACTATCGATATATCGTTTATGACTATTGATAGTAGCTATCGATAGCCATCCACTATCGATAGATTTGTACGTTTTTCTGTATTTGAAGTTCTCAGTATTCTTTCTCTTCTTTATATAAGGTTCAATAACATTAAATTCTCCATCGGACAGGTAAGTACGAAATAGAAGAAGCCAGTATCGTTAGTTTTTAACTGATAGTATCAGCCTATCGATAGTGCTGAACTATCGACTATCGCCCATCCGTTGGGGACGGTGATGCGAGGTGGCAGGCGGGCCGCGATTCTGAGAAGCCGTTTGTTTCTAAGAAGTAGCTTTCACTAGTACCTACCTACTGGCTGGACGGTTGCATATTCAACCAATTCCTCTTCATGATGTTTCTAATTTTGTAACGATAGAAAATAATGTGAACCATTTAATTATTTTTTAATTCTAAATTAAAAAGATTAAAATTAGAATTACTTACCCACCTATTTTAGCATAGTTTCAGGCTTTTTTTAAAAATAAAACAAATGTAAATATTTCCAAGTGGAATAATTTCGTTCATAGACCATAATCTGACATTTTCCCATGAAAAGTCTCATTCTTGCAGCATGAGTGGATAAGCGAGTTTCGAATTTTTCAGTTCTGAAACCTCGAAAAAAGTGCCGAGTACGGCGGACGGACGGCCAAAATTTTATTCGATTTTTGGATTCTACGTACCTTGAACCAACATATTTTGAAGGGGGGTTAAAATTTTTTTCTTGTTCGATTCCAAAGGTTCATTGTTGAAAATAATAAACCAACAACTTCGATCGCATTTCGGTCAGCTAAAATTTGAACGGAGATTAGGCCTCTTTTGCGATTTACACTCGTTTTGATTTATATATATATATATATTTCAATATAAACCCTTAAATTTTCGTAGGGAGCGAACGGTTTGTCCTACAGAGCTCCGCGTGGTCTCAAAAAATTCTAAAAATTCTATAGAATCTTAAATTGAAGGAAAAACAATACCTTTATATCAAAATTGTTTGAGTTAGGGCGTTTTGAAAATTTCAAAATTCATTTTTGGACTCTTAGAAGTGACCTACATCAACCAAAATCTTCGGGGCACAACTAGACCCCAAATGGAGCCTACATACCAAATTTCATCAAAATCGGTCAATGCTAAGTGGCAGAAGTGCCGCGTACGGCGGACGGACGGCCAAATTTTTATTCGATTTTTGGATTCTACGTACCTTGAAACGTAAACCATCAAATTTTGAGGGGGTGTAAAAAAATTTTTTTTCTTGGTCGATTCCAAAGGTTCATTATTGAAAATAATAAACCAAAATCGAATAAAAATTTGGCCGTCCGTCCGCCGTACGCACAGAGTAATGTCCAGTCCTGGAGCTCCACCAATCAGAACGCTTCTCGGGCTCCCACATTCAGCTTTCAGCCCAGTGGCCGTACGCGGCACTTTTGCCACTTAGCATCGACCGATTTTGATGAAATTTGGTATGTAGGCTCCATTTGGGGTCTAGTTGTGCCCCGAAGCTTTTGGTTGAGGTAGGTCACTTCTAAGGGTTCCAAAATCAATTTTGAAATTTTGAAAAACGCCCTAACTCAAAGAATTTCGATATAAAGGTATATTTTGGTTTATTATTTTCAATAATGAACCTTTGGAATCGACCAAGAAAAAAAAAAATTTAACACCCCCTCAAAATTTGATGGTTTACGTTTCAAGGTACGTAGAATCCAAAAATCGAATAAAAATTTGGCCGTCCGTCCGCCGTACGCCGTACGCCGTACGCGGCACTTTTGCCACTTAGCATTGACCGATTTTGATGAAATTTGGTATGTAGGCTCCATTTGGGGTCTAGTTGTGCCCCGAAGCTTTTGGTTGATGTAGGTCACTCCTAAGGGTTCCAAAATCAATTTTGAAATTTTGAAAACGCCCTAACTCAAAAAATTTCGATATAAAGGTATTGTTTTTCCTTCAAATTAAGATTCTATAGAATTTTTAGAATTTTTTGAGACCACGCGGAGCTCTGTAGGACAAACCGTTCGCTCACTACGAAAATTTAAGGGTTTATATTGAAATATATATATATATAAATCAAAACACGAGTGTGAATCGCAAAAGAGGCCTAATCTCCGTTCAAATTAGAGCTGACCGAAATGCAATCGATGGTTGGTGATTTTGATTTTTTTTTTTGATTTTTTCGATTTTTTTTGGATTTTTTTATTTTTTGATTTTATTTTAATTTTTTTATTTTTCTCTTCATATTGGATGGTTGGTGATTTTGTAGACGAGTGATCTATATAAAAATAATAAACCGTTGTGTAATAATTTGCAGCGTTTTTTTCCTTCAATTTAAGATTCTATAGAATTTTTAGAATTTTTTGAGACCACGCGGAGCTCTGTAGGACAAACCGTTCTTTTTGATTTTTTTTGATTTTTTAATTTTATTTATTTTTTTTTTTTTTTCATATTGGATGGTTGGTGATTTTGTAGACGAGTGATCTATATAGAAAAATAATGAACCATTGTGTAATAATTTGCAGCGTTTTGGTTACGTTGTCATAAGTAGTAAGTAGTAGTATTTCACGAAAGATGTGGACATCCCAAAAGAATTTGGGACATCTATTAATGGAATGCTCATATTTTAGTGAGTGGCGGAAAGAAATGTTTACATATTTATGAATAAGGAGCACAATCCTTTCACCTAGTTTTTTCACAATTTTGTTCGAAAATTAAATTTTAATTTAAAGAGAATTGTGAATTTTGTGAAGGACTCTTACTTGATTTTATGAACATTTCGGGAATTGCTAAATTTTACATGTTTATAGTTGGTCAAGAGGCCGCTAGGGTGCACTACCCCTCAGGTAAAAACCCTTCGTAGTTCATCCCCCCTAGAGCTTCGTCATCCCTTGGAACGGGACTCTAGTTGAAGACCATTGAAACGAAGCTTCTGATTGGCGCTCCGTGCAATGTTCCGAAATCATCCGCCAATGGTAGACTAGATAACTTTTCCCTATTTTCTCTTGGAGCTGGGTCGGCTTGGTTTTAGACGCACATTCCAGCGTTAAGTAGTGCTTGTCTAGAGCGTTCTAATAAAAGTCTTACGAATTTCTCTTTCATTTAAAAGTGTTTTTTCATTCACCAATCTACTTAATTCTACATCAGAAGTGAGATTGTGCCCTTAACGTTCACTAAAACATTATTTCAGTGTATTTAGGAGTGATTTTGTCCGGGAAAATTCGGTGTTTTTATAAAAATTGCGTGGTTCAGTTCAGTGTCCAAAACGGGTTCCATACTCTCCAGAAACGAGATGAACGACGAAAACGACGACCAAATCATCATAGTGAATGACGATGGTGATCCTGAACGATATGATGATGACCACCTACAGGGAAACAACAATCCTGAACAGGGAAATGAAGAAGAGAAACACGCCGAACCCCCTGAACCTTCACATATGCATTCAACTCAACCTGGCATACCATGGGGAGAATTCTTCGAATTTCAAAGGGATATTATGAGACAACTAGTCAACCGCCCCCAGACTGCCCCTATAATTGTACAAGGGCCACTGAAACTTCCAGATTTCAATCCTGAGCTAGATGATGCTCAATCTTGGCACAACGCATCAGCCATTATTGTGAATCACAGAAAACCAAATGTGCCAGAATTGACCATGGCACTAACACAGTGCTTGAAAGGAAATGCAGCAAGATGGGTTGCTGACGTCATGTCCGACAATTTGACATGGGATCGATTCGAACCTTTGTTCAAATTGAAATATTGTCGCATTGACACACCTGCTGCGGTTTTGCATAGAGCCATGAACGTCCGAGCCACAGACGGGGATGTCAGCAAGCTCATTGCAGAACAATTAGCTAAAATACGAGGAGCTTTTAGAGGAAAATCTGCAGACGAATGCGGGCTAATTGTGGCTACTGCTTTGGCTGTGCGGGCTGAACCTGAAATGGGGTGTGCGCCTTGGTAGGAAAAAACTGTTTATTGTTATTTTTAATCCAAACTAGACCTCATTCTGAGAATTTTGGCACCAACCGTGACCTTCTAGCGTGAGTAGATCTTTTCCTATGAATTTTTAAAGTTTCGACCGTTTATGACGTCACAGTGGGCTGGGGGGTCCCGCCCAGGCGAGAGGGGCGCGTGACGTCATAATCGGTCGAAACTTTGAAAAATCATAGGAAAAGATCTACTCACGCTAGAAGGTCGCGGTTGGTGCCAAAATTCTCAGGATGTAGTCTACTTTCGATTAAAAATCTAAAAAAAATCAAGGCGCACCCCCCATTCGTCGATATGCCTACACACATGAACATTTAAACGAAGTGGAGTTGTTTCAAGAACTTAGAGCTGTGAAAGGAACACGACAAACACAAGAAGGCGCTGGTCAAAACAAAGGGTTTTTCCAAGGACGTAAACCTTTCAAACGTCCATACAATGGTCCCCAGGGTCCTGAAGCCAAGAAATGGAGGCCCAATAAGCCCAACTCGAACTTCCAAGGGCCTTCCAGCTCAAAAACAACTTCACCTCAACAACAACAGACTTCACCACAACAACAGCAACAACAATCTAAGAAAAGATGGTGCAAGACCAGCAAGATGAACAACCATGATTGGGAATACTGCCGTTTCAACCCCAACAGGAAGTTTCCAAGATCCGCTGCTGGAAACACCCCAAAACTTGATGAAAAGAGGGTCAACACTTGTGCCTTGAATCCTCAAGGTCAGCTCAACCATCAAGGTAATATCTATTCTTTCATTTTTGATTCTGGATCAGAATGTTCATTATTATCCTTGAAGTTAGCACCTCTTTTTTCAGGTCAAACTTATAATAATCCAGTTAAAATAACAGGTATTGGTCACGGGGAAATTATAGTAAATACCCAAATATCCACTTTGATCCAAATTAATCATATTGAAATTCCAGTCGTATTTTATGTGGTTCCTGAAGATGTTACGTCCCATGACATTTTGTTGGGCCGAGACATCTTATCAGCAGGAATTTCAGTTAATGTTTTACCAGATCGTTACGAAGTAACAAAAATTAATAAGGATGAAGTAAAAAGTTTAAATAAAAAATCAAAATATTTGAAACGAAAAAATAAATGTATTAATAATAAAAATTCTACTCTGAAAACAATTGAAAAACTTGAAGATGATACACATCTTACTGATAGTGAAGATGAAATCTCATGGCCGATTCCTTGTAATGTTCCCATAATTGATAAACAAGTCGAATCCATTACAGCTACCGAGGGCCCACTGACAAGGTCAGTTATTCAAGGTTCTACTGATGGTGACCTTAAATCTGAAACATTTTGTCCTGAGACCGAGGCTCTTGACACTGATTTGACACAACCAGAAGACCTATTTAGGCTTCGGACTATTTTACGAAAATTTTCAAACACTTTCACTAGGGGTCTACCAAAACGTCCTGTCAATGTACTAGAATTTAAGATAACTCTGATAGATCCAAATAAGGTGATTTATAGACGTCCGTATCGTTTACATCCTCGTGATCGAGAAGCAGTACGAGGATATGTCAAGGAATTGTTACAAGCAGGAATTATAGAGGAATCTACTAGTCCCTACTCATCACCCATTCTTCTTGTTCCAAAAAAGAATGGAAAAATGAGGATGTGCACAGATTTTCGTGAAATTAACAGTAATACAGTGCCAGAAAGATACCCAATTCCCCTGATTCAAGAACAGCTGGCTAGATTATCTGATCAGCATTATTTTATAGGACTTGATTGCGCCTCAGGTTTTTATGGAATTCCTACCAATGAAGATTCGCGTCAAATTCTTGCATTTTCGACACCTGATGGGCATTATCAATATCGAAGAATGCCCTTTGGTGTGAGAAATGCCCCTTGTTGTTATCAACGTGCCATTATAACCGCTTTAGGTGATTTGGCTAATACGTATTGTCTTGCCTATTTGGACGATTTGCTGATAGTTAGCAAAACAAAGGAAGAAGCGTTCACCCGACTAGAAGAAGTACTAGGTGTGCTAGATAGAGCAGGATTTTCTCTCAATCCTGATAAATGCTCTTTTATTAAAAAATCTACGATTTATCTAGGTTATGAAGTCAAAAACGGCGAGATTCGTCCACATAATGACCGAATCAAAGCTTTATCTGAATTACCCCCACCAAAAGATCGTACAGCCTTACGATCCTTTCTCGGTCTTTGCTCATATTTTAGAAATTTCGTACCTGATTTTTCTCAAAAATGTGCACCTTTATATAAACTTACATCTATAAAAGAAAAGTTTGAATGGACCCCTATACAAGAAAAAATTCGCCAAGAAATTATTCATTTACTTATACTAGTGAACCTTGCTTAACTATTTTCAAACCAGAGCATCCAATAGAAGTATGGTGTGATGCTAGTTCATTAGGGTATGGATCAATTTTATTCAACATAATAAATGGAGAAAGGAAAGTTGTAGGTTATTTCAGTAGACGAACTACTCCTGCTGAAGAGAAATACCATTCTTACGAGTTGGAAACACTCGCAGCAGTAAAGAGTTTCAAACACTGGGAATGTTTCTTGTTGTATCATAATTTTACCTTAATCACAGATTGTAAGTCATTTCAGGCCTCTTACGTTAAGCAAAATTTAATAACTCGAGTCCATCGTTGGTGGGCTTATCTCCAGACGTTTGTTTTTACTATTCAATATCGACCTGGGTCAAGAATGCAAACGGTCGATTTTCTGAGTAGGTACCCTGTTGGAGACCCAGAGGAAGTAAGTGTTTTCGAAACCCTAGTACATGACTATCCTCCAAAACACACATCTGATAATTACAGAATCATAAAATCTAACTTGTCTCAAATAACTGACACGAAACACAATGAATTAATTAAACAGGAAGTTAATTTGGTTGAATTAACTGGAGAATGGCTACAAGTAGCCCAACAACAAGATCCTGAAATTAAACTCATTCTTGAAAAACTTGATAAAGATTTACTACCTCCTGATTTAACGAAAACATATGAAATGAATGAGGGGATTCTTTTCAGAAAATTTCAACACAACAAGAAAAATTGTAAAGCCCCAATCGTACCACGAAATTATCGTTGGGTAGTTGTTAATTCAATCCATGAAGCAATCTTACACATGGGACTCCCCAAGACACAAAATAAAGTATTGGAAAAATTTTGGTTTCCTAATATGAACAAATTCATTAAAAAATTCATTGAAAATTGTGTCACTTGCAAGATTACCAAAACTCCTTCGGGAAAGAAACAGATACAACTATACCCCATTCCAAAAACAGACATTCCGTTTGACACTGTACACATTGACATAACAGGAAGATTATCAGGTTCAACAGGTACTCCTGAATATTATATTGTTATGGTTTGTTCCTTTACTAAATATGTCTTGTTGCACTATACTCGTACACTAACGGCGAAGGCAGCCATCAATGCTGTGTCCCAAATGACCCAGTTATTTGGTGCGCCATCCCGTCTAGTGTTTGACCAGGGTATTTACAGCTGGTATTTTTACGGATTACTGTGTACAGAATAATATTAAAACTCACGCAATTGCCACTGGCGCTTCTCGAGCCAATTCTCAAGTGGAAAGATACATGTCGTCTATTACGAACTTGATCACTGTTGCTCAATATATTAAGAAACAATCTGTTAGACAATTACTACCTAAAATTCAACTGGTGTTAAATTCCACAACAAATCGTACCACAGCATCTATTTCAATAGAATTATTAACAGGTAGAAAGCCTAACATGCCTGGTATGATAACAATTGACGAACATGTATCTCCTCCATCTCGCTCAAATTTATTTGATATACGGTCTGAAGCCAAGCAAAATATTGACCGCCTTGCTGAGTACGAGCTTAAACGTTTTAAGGCTCGGCCACACAGAACGCGGGCTGACCGCGCGGACAGTTCGCGCGCGAACCGACAGCAGTCCGCCGCGGACAACCCCTGCCACACAGAACGCGGACAGCCGCGGCGGACCAGTGTTAATTTTCTCAGTGTTCATCGATCATGTCGAGCAGCTCATCGGACGAAGAGGCCTTACTTACCTTGTGCTACTGACGAAATGCATTAAAAACCCGTGAAATTTTAGTACTTTTCTAACAATTAGGCAAGTACTTCCAAACTGTGATAATTTCAACAATTTATGTCCGGTAACGTTTTAAATTAGGTTAAATTTGCAACAGTTTGCGACCAACTCGAGCTCTGTAGGTTGAATAGGTACCTAATTACGGAGATACAACAATATCCAAAAATAGATAATTTTTTTCCTCCCAAAAAGGTGAATTTTCGTTGTGCTCGAAATGGTTCAATAGCATAACTACTCATTTTAGAAAAAAAAGTAAGAGAGAGGAATTTGATTGAAATGTAGGCAATCAGCATCAATTTGAAACCTTTTGAAACTTTAGTTTTCTCAAAAATTTATAAAAACCAAAATAAATAAATAGGTAATGTTTTGAGAAAAAAGTAGGAAAAATCATTTAACCTATAACATTAACATAAACACATTGATTATATTTTGAGGAAAATATGGAACAATTTCAATTATAGTGCAGAATTTGAAGTTGCCCGCCGCGGACTCTGTAAAAAATTACAACCTGCCCGCGCCCTGGCGCGGACAGAAGTTGCCCGCCGCGGCAGTCCGCGCTCTGTGTGGCAGGGGCAATGCGAAATGCCTTGTTACAGAGTCCGCGGGAGTCGGGCGAACCTGTCCGCGCGGTCAGCCCGCGTTCTGTGTGGCCGAGCCTTTATTGGAAAAGGAGCACAAATAGAGCCATTGAAAATTGGTGATTTTTGCGTACGTCAATTAGAACCGAGAGTGTCACAGAAAACTGCCCCAAAATTCAAGGGGATGTACCAAGTGGTAGAGGTGTTACCTCATGACCGCTATTTACTTGAGAATTTAAATTCTAAGAAGATAGTCAAATATTCACACGATAGAGTGAGAAAAATTAACCAAGACGTATCTTTATTACCTCAACTTCTTGAAGAAGATGAATCAGAATACGAATGTGATGATTCATGAGGGAATGATGAATTTTTTTTTTGAGCAAAACATGCCATGACCTCACTTATTCACGTCTTTTTTCCAACTTATCAAATATTTTTTGAGTTTTGCATTTTCGAATTTTTTTCTTTAAATTCGAACTTCAGGATTTTAATTTACATTTTTTAAATGGAATATCTCTTCAAATGTAAACTCTAATTGGAAGCACATACGTAATGAAATCAGGCAATTAGGCTATTGGAGAATGTTGGTTGCAAACAATATTTTCCCTTTGTCACAACGAACCAGAAATGTACCATAATTCCTTGGTCTTAACATTGCGTTTTGGTCTCTGGGACTTATGCATTCTGTTGTTTTGGTGATAATGAGCCATCCCCGGTGTACATTGCATACGTCGCGGGTATGTGATTGCATCTTCTTTTTGGCAACAGTAATGTGTTCCGCCTCTGCTTGACGGGGTATTGTAGGGCCCCCGATAGAAGGATCACATTTGAAGCCGTTTTTATCCATTTATATGGAAAATTTTACCCATTTATATGGGATGTTACCCATTTATATGGGATTTTACCCATTTATATGGGATTTTACCCATTTATATGGGATTTCACCCATTTTATATGGGATTTTACCCATTTTTATGGGATGTTGCCCATTTATATGGGATGTTGCCCATTTATATGGGATGTTGCCCATTTATATGGGAATGGTGCTTTGCACATAATTTGGGTCTTGGATGTTGGCCACACCAGACTCCCCATATGAATTTTCATGTGGATGCCCTCTCGTTGGTACCGACGAGCAGGAAGCCCAATCGAAAGCATACCACACTTTCGTTTGGAAGCCCAACGAAAGCATACCACACTTTCGTTGGATGCCAAGGTTGGAGGCATACCACACCTCCATACTTGGATTTCCCCCGCCTAATTTCATAAACGTATGCATGCAGCGAAGCGATTAAACATTATTCATTAACTTAATGTTGACTTTACAAAAGTCTTTATACTATGGATTTTTTTTGCTATCCCTGGGACAGCATGATCTTGAGTGATTCCATAATTATCACAAATACAATATTACATTGTCTTTCTGGATACAGAAAGACAACAACTTTACTTGACAACAAGACTTTACTTTTTCAAGATCTATTTTATACATTCTCTTTGAGAATTAAATCCATCCTTCGCACAAAATTTTATTTTGATATTTACGGACAGCGAATATGGTCAAGTAAGCATGTTGCTCTCATTTCTGTTCCTTTTGAAAATTGAAATTACGTTCTCTATTTTTTAATAATATTTTAAAATACCACTGTGACATTCTCAGGTTACACATGACAAGATTTTACTTCACATTTTCTCACCATTAAAATTGCCAGAATAGCCGAATGGATGTAGAAAAATTATTCATTTTTTTTAAAGCCTCCTTCTAAGCGAATTGCTCGTATGGTATTTGTTTTATTGTTATGTTGCTAATTCTGCAAAATTCTTACAGGAGAAAGGAGCCAATGACTACTTCGCAGTAAATACTCCACAATTTGAAATTTTGTAAATATTATTGTAAAATAAAATTTAACCAGCCGATAGGTTCATTGTATTATTGCTTATAACTGGGTTTGTTTTACGTAGCGTTAACCAATCACGATTCTGTTGAGACCTGTGAAGTTCTGCTTTACAAGTCGTAAATGGAAATTCTTGAATGTTTAATGTTATGTTTTTTTTTGCCCTGTTCAAATTTAAAGTCGTAAAAAAAACTAAATTGATGTATTTATAGGGAAACCAGCTCCTTAGGTAGGCAACTTATGTAACCCTGCCAAGATTTGTAAATTTTGTTGTTCAATTTATTGTTTATATTTTCACGAGGGACCGTGAAAGGTCAGTTTGGCCGTTTCGGGAATTGCTAAATTTTACTTGTTTATAGTTGGTCAAGAGGCCGCTAGGGTGCACTACCCCTCAGGTAAGAACCCTTCGTAGTTCATCCCCCCTAGAGCTTCGTTATCCCTTGGAACGGGACTCTAGTTGAAGACCATTGAAACGAAGCTTCTGATTGGCGCTCCGTGCAATGTTCCGAAATCATCCGCCAATGGTAGACTAGATAGTTTTTCCCTATTTTCTCTTGGAGCTGGGTCGGCTTGGTTTTAGACGCACATTCCAGCGTTAGTTCTTGTCTAGAGCGTTCTAATAAAAGTCTTACGAATTTCTCTTTCATATAAAAGTGTTTTTTCATTCACCAATCTACTTAATTCTACAAACATCTGTAAATTTATGGCTGTATGAATAATCAATGCCAAGAAATGGATGGTACCAGTAAATTAAGACCAAGTTAGCAGCTTCTACGCCAAAAATGAGTAGTATTTTTAAAAATTTCGATTTTCGATTTCAAATTTCGGATTTTTTTGGTTTATTATTTCTACATTTTGTTGATTTTTTTTTTCAATAATGAACCTTTGGAATCGATCAAGAAAAAAATTGTTTAAACCCCCTCAAAATTTTTTGGTTTACGTTTCAATGTACGCAGATGTATCACCTATTCTTACGTGGCTAGCTCAACTACGGTAGATGTCGGTGGATTACTGGAGTTTTCACTTTCAAGGCACAATTTAGAATTAAGATATTATTTTATACCCTATTCATCAGTAAGGGCGCCAGGTGTTTTTAATTACGGACGAAAACACCAAATGTCCTTTTGGTTGCACAAAATATATTTCTTTAAATAGTACTCGTACTTATAACTTGCAACTCACCATAGATTATGCTGTGAAAGAATGGTAAATTTCATTTCAGTATTTCTCCAAGTTTTCAGTCTCTGCATTAACTTTTGGTACATTTTCAACAATACCAGGCCTGGATTTTTGATTCTCACTATAAAAAAAAAATATACTGATTACTATAACTTATACAACAATACCTTATACAATATACAATTATTAATGTCGTAGACATAGAATTTCATTAAATTTTTGTGTGGCTTTAACAAATCCAAATTGACGAAGATATAACTAGATGTTTGGTGAAACTCTAATTCAGGATAAGAAGCCGCCTGAAACATACAGAAAACCCAAAATGTACTGAGGGGACAAGGTTAGGCAGCATTTTATGGCAATAGTGCCGATGTTAGGCCTCGAAAATGACCCAATGGTGGGGTCAGGCAGGTTTGTAGCAGACAACATACCGTTCCCATAAGTCTTGATAGGGATAATCCACTCTGAAGGCCGCTTGTCTTCTTCCCGAATCCACTCAGAAGGCAGGGTCACTCAAATTCGATGATATAGGTAGATGAAGCCACTCAGCTCAACTGACCTGCACCAAACCACACAGTGGTTCAAGGTAAGCACCGAACAATATGTTGCTTATAACAACCTGGGTAAGATGCTAAGTTAGGGTAGCTACCAACCTTCAGCTATGCAGCAGTTTGATCAATACAGAAAACTCCAAAGTTCCCATCAATGACCCATTCAAGAGCAGCGCAGAATTCATCCAGCAGTAAAATCTGTATGCCAAACAATTGCCTTTGTTAGGGATTTTATCCAATCAGAAACTGAACCGAGGTAGAAGAAGGTGAAGCAAGGCAGCCACAACCTGAGTAGGTAAGACATGACCATGCACTTCAGAAAACAATTCTTCAATAGGTACCAAACCAATTCAGCATCAAGTCCCGACCAGGATTATCAAGATCTCAAAATCATGTAGGTACTAGGAGTAATGATTGGTAACCAGTCCAATATTAAGCCCATTAACCAGGTTGTTGAAGAGGTTATGCCCATACCTTGTAAGCTAAACAGTAGACTTGAGTATCCCAAAGCAGCAATCAAAACCTTCCCAGCAACTCCACCACGATTGATTCTTCCTGCTTGACAATATCTGAAGCACAATAATGAAAATTCCATTGAGAATTCGAGCAGAAAGAAAGAAGCCAGACTTGCAACCATGTGTTCAGTTCCTCTTACCTTTGCAGGAATGTAGAGTTATGGACAGTGAAAATTCTTCATCAAACCACAAGGCAGGATTCTTGGGTATATTTTCGCGTTAGATCCAGCAGAGAAAATCCAAAAACTCCAACTCAAAACTTGAATACAAAGGAACCATAAAACTCAGCTTCAAATTCTTCTCAGCAGCCATCTTTTTCCATTCTCTCGACCTCTTCATTCCTTGTCTAGGGAAAATCAACAGGTATTCACCTCCTGGAATGCTTTTTTAATACGCTTCAAGATTGGAATCCAAAATTACTGGATGGAAATCCTCAGGAAATATTTGCAGAAATTTTCTCCATTGGCAGGAATCTCATTAAATTGTTCAGAGTTGAAAAACTCACTTTTCTTCTTAGACTGCTAGCGCTCAGGACACGAAGTGGTTGGCATGAGAAACAGCGAGAGGGAACATTCAAACTTCACTTAGAAGAAATATACTGTATTTCTGCAATAATCATTCCCATAGCTTGAAAGTATTGTATTTAGTGGTTATTCTGTTCTAACCAACATAAAAAGGAAATCAGAAATTGAGAAGCTCCACATAAAAAGCCAGGAACAACAAACCAGAGCCCAGAAGCAGAATCCATGGATGAAGACAGGAAGTGAATCGTGAGGGCAGAGCACCTCTGCGGCCGACCGGTGAACTACGAAGTCAGATCCAATTCAATCACAGAGTTCTGTCCAGGTTGCAATAGTATTATGAGTAGGTAGGTAAAATTTTCCGTTACAGAAACCTTCCCTACCACGATAAGATTTTCAACAGGAAATCTCCAGTGATTACCCGACCAAATCCGGGCTCAACTGATATAATCGAGGAAGATCATAAAGCAGCACTGCACTGTTTTGGTTGGTCAAACCAACTCCTAAGGAACTGGAATTTCCAGTCACTCAGAATCATCACTGGAGTCTGGCCCTTCAGAGTCCACAGATGTGGTACGGTCTGGGAGCAGATCCTGAACATGCCACTTCCCAACACTCGAACCATCATTATCCTCCAGACTGTACACTACATTACCGTGACGGGCAGCTATACGAAAGGGTCCAACATACTTGGGAGACAGTTTTTTACTTATCTTATTGGCAGCAGATGACTGTGGAAAATTACGGTGCCACACCCAATCACCGATTTGGTAGCTACGTGGGTCTCTCCTGCCATCATACTGTTTCTTATTTTTCAAGAACTGCTTATCAATATTCTGTTGTACTTGAGGGTGCAACTCTGCAATACGGTCCTGATTAGCTTGAACAGCAACCTGGGGTGCATCTATTTCCAAAAACTCTCCAGGTGGATCACGGTTGGAAGCACACATCCTGTGATTGAAGAAGATGCTGGCCGGAGCGAACCCTGTAGCCTCATTCACCGAAGAGTTTATAGCCAGTTGAAATTGAGGAAGATACTCGTCCCATCGTGCATGAGATCGGTGCCCTTGCATAAATGAGCCCATCATCCGTTTAAGCTCACGGTGTGCTCTCTCCACCGGATCTGCCTGTGGATGATAAAGAGCTGTATATCTCACCTTCACATTCTTATTATGCATCATTTCAGTGAATTGATGTGATGTAAACTGGGCTCCATTATCACAAACAATACCTGACGGAACCCCATAAACACAAAACACCTTGTCCTCCAACAACTTGACCAGGTTGGCAACTCTGCAGTTGGTCATAGGGAATAGCAAAATGAACTTGGAGAACAGACACTGCACAGACAACATATACTCGTTACGTCTTGGGGATCGTGGATATTTCCCTGTAAAGTCCATCGCAATAAGTTCCCATGGTCTTGACACATGATGACGGCCCATGGTACCCGCTGGTCTTGTAGTTGGTGTCTTGAAAGCCGCACAGACCGAACATTTAGCAACAAAAGCCTGAACATCCCTACGCATCTTGGGCCAATAGAATTCTGCTGCAATACGCTTGAGGGTCTTATACACTCCAAAATGGCCTGATGACGGTGATCCATGGTTGAGGTCAAGCAGCTGATTTCTTTGCTCCTTTGGAACCACCAACTTCCAGGTATTTACCAGCTCATCACGATCGGCAAGGAATTTATAAAGAAGTCCACTTTCAGTCTTCCACAAGGGATAAGCATCAGGATTCTCAGCAATATTCCGCATCATCTTCAGGTACCATGGATCACTGACCTGCTCTGGCATCAACTGGAACGCACAAGCGGGAGACACAGGAGCCCTAGAAAGTGCGTCAGGGACCTTGTTGAGGCTTCCTTTACGATACTCTATCTCATAATCATAAGATTGAAGCTTTAAAGCCCATCGAGTTAAGCGTGGATTAGGGTCCTTCAGCTCTTTAAGCCAGCGCAAAGCATGATGATCCGTAATGACGGTAAAATGGCACCCCTCCAGGTACATCCTCCAGCGCTGGATAGCATGAATCACGCTGAGGCACTCCAACTCTGTAGCGGAATAAGATTTCTCAAGCTTGTTGAGCTTTCTCGAAGTATACGCAATAACCTTCTCTCCTTCAGGAAACTTCTGAGTTAATACAGCTCCCAAACCCTCTCCACTAGCATCAGTCTGCACAAAAAAGGGAAGCTCAAAATTCGGGACTGCCATTACTGGAGCATTGGTCAACAATGTCTTAATCCTGGCAAAAGCCTGCTCACATTCAAGGGACCATGCAAATTTCTTTCCTTTTCTGAGAAGATCAGTCAAAGGGCTGGCAACCTTTGAAAAATTGGGCACAAACCGGCGGTAGTAACCACAGAGTCCCAAAAATCTACGAACCTCACGCTGTGTGTTCATACGGGGAAAATCCACAATAGCTGCAATCTTATCGGGTGATGCACGGAGACCCTCTGAATCCACAATAAATCCCAGGAACAAAAGACTTGACCGAAACAGTTCACATTTATCAGCATTGATGGTAAGATTTGCTCTTTCAAGGCGATCAATAACAGAATTAAGCAACACAATATGCTCCTCAGCAGTACGAGACACAAGAATCAAGTCATCCAAGTACCCAAAAACACCATCAATTCCAGCAATAGCAGCATCACATAGTCTCTGAAAAGCTGCTGCAGAGTTTACAGCCCCGAACACCACTCTCTTGTATTGCCAAAGCCCTCTGCCAGGAACTGCAAAGGCTGTAAGTGGCTTTGATTCCTCAGACAGTTCAATCTGATGGAATGCGCTCTTGAGGTCAATACTGGAAATAAACTTTGCTCCCTTCAACATATCTAAGGTGGAGTGAATATGTGGTAGAGGATAGCAGTCTTTCTCCGTAACGTGATTTAATTTTCTCCCATCGAAGCAAACACGTGTAGTACCATTCTTCTTCTTTTGCAGTACCAATGGTGAACACCAAGAAGACTGGCTAGGCTCCACAATACCCTGCTCAATGAGCTTGTCAAGCTCTTCATGGAGTGCCTGGCGGACAGGGCCAGACACAGGTCTCACTGGTTGCTTTATCGGAAGGGTACCTGGCTTAAGTCTTATCTCGTGGATCATCAAGTTAGTTGCACGTAATTCTCCCTCCGCATTAGGCTCTGAAAGCTTTGCAAGCCTTTGATGAATACTTTCAACAGCTTTTCTGTGCTCAGGAGTAAGATCATGCTCTGTAGAAAGTGCACACAATCCTGCAGTGGAGCTGAGTCCACTCTGACGGGAAATATCACCAAAATTTATAGTAATCTCAAAATAACGCAGGAAATCAACACCAAGAATCAAAGGTGGCACTAGACTAGGCGCGACCAAGACAGGAAACAAAATCTCTTTCCCGTCTACCCACACAGGCAATTGGACCGCCTTATTTACAGGATGTTTAGAACCATCAGCTGTCTGAATACGTTGAGCTGACACTGAGTATATCTTCAAATTCAATACATGCAGAGACTTCAAAAACCTCTGATCAATAAGGGAGACCTGGGCTCCAGAATCTGCAAGTCCCACAACAGCAATATTAGAACGAAGATTAAGTTTGATAAATGGGCGAGGATCATTTTTCTTTTGACTAGCAACAAAATGAAGAGGATCATCTGAGGTCTGACAACAAACAGCAAGTGCAGGTTGACCCCGAGATGTGCACTTGCTTACTCGTTTTTTGAGTCACCCCTGCATCTTGGGCAAGTTGGGGTTGTGACATCTATCATACCACAACGAAAAACAGAACTTCTTACGCGGTGCAGTACATGACCGAAAACTATGATCTCCAGATCCACAATTCCAGCAACTGAACCCACGATCATTAGTCAGAGTTTGATGGCGAGAGTCCTGAACTGCGGAGATTTCAATCCTGCCAGAATGTGGAAAACCAGCCTTTGGCTTGGTTGTGGGCATAGTGGCAGACAAATCGCCCATCCTGGTTCTTCCTGACTCGGCAAGTCTAGCCATAGTTCGGAGTTCCTGAATAGATTGGAGAGGAATCATCATCAACTTCTCTTTGAGGAAAGGATTCAGGTTTCTTAGAATTTCCTCCAACTGTTCAACTTCAGCAACCTTCCGCTCTAGCCGATCATACATGCCACATACTCTGGCCAAGAAAACATCGATACCTTGAGAATCTGACTGCTTTGTTGCTCTGATTTTCTCTCGCAACTGCCCATCATTGCCATAACCTTGGTAAGCTATCAGTAGCTCCCTACGAAGATCTGCCCAACAACTAACTCGCTTCACAGCATCACGATACCAAAGCAAAGCCTCTCCCTCAAACAGTTCTGCAGATTCAGTGAAGAGACGATTAACATCAACAGCTCTGGTCCCAGCCTTCTCCTCCACCTCCAGAAGAAAATCATAAACCTGTCCAGGATTAGACCCATCAAACTTATTTATTCTCCACTTGTAGACTGGTTCTGCCCTTGGTTCACTATAATGTAATACAACATTCTGCTGGCCTCCACTTTTCACTTGTGAAGTCTTCACTGAAGTATCAGTACGCGAACTGCCCGGCACACAAAACTTTCTATCCGCACCGTCATCTCCCTCTGAATCACTATCCCCACCAGCAAGTAATAATTCGATCCTTTTAGTCAACTCCCTAGCCTCATTGATCATATCAGCAACCAAATCCGCAGAAACAGGATTATAAGCCTTAATATTATTCAGCCTATTGATGAGGTGAATTATCTTAGACTGGATTGATCTTACCTTCGGAGTCCTATTTCGACTTTTGAGACTACAGATCTCCTTAGTCAACTGTTCAAAGCCACTCCTACAATATTCAAATTCTCTAGGTACATCAACCTCAACCACAACAATATCTTTCGCCAACAACAATTCATAATAAAGCCTATTAGCTAAATCACTTAAATCACCATCAGTACTAGAATTTCTAGATTTCAACTCAAAAATTATTTGATCCTCGTGTAATTTGTAAGGATCCATATCTGAGAATCAATAGGAACACACAAATTTTCAATAAATATTGTAATATACCACACAGCAAAATAGATAGGTACCTAAATAATCATGAAATTTTCAAATCAAAATTTCACAGTTAAATTAAACCGTAAAACATGCATACACAATTTAAATTCAAAATTCAGATGAAGGGGATAAATTCTATTGTATAATTGTGCCAACAAGCTCTTCCAGGCCCCAAGTCCGGGCGCCCAAATGTATCACCTATTCTTACGTGGCTAGCTCAACTACGGTAGATGTCGGTGGATTACTGGAGTTTTCACTTTCAAGGCACAATTTAGAATTAAGATATTATTTTATACCCTATTCATCAGTAAGGGCGCCAGGTGTTTTTAATTACGGACGAAAACACCAAATGTCCTTTTGGTTGCCACAAAATATATTTCTTTAAATAGTACTCGTACTTATAACTTGCAACTCACCATAGATTATGCTGTGAAAGAATGGTAAATTTCATTTCAGTATTTCTCCAAGTTTTCAGTCTCTGCATTAACTTTTGGTACATTTTCAACAATACCAGGCCTGGATTTTTGATTCTCACTATAAAAAAAAATATACTGATTACTATAACTTATACAACAATACCTTATACAATATACAATTATTAATGTCGTAGACATAGAATTTCATTAAATTTTTGTGTGGCTTTAACAAATCCAAATTGACGAAGATATAACTAGATGTTTGGTGAAACTCTAATTCAGGATAAGAAGCCGCCTGAAACATACAGAAAACCCAAAATGTACTGAGGGGACAAGGTTAGGCAGCATTTTATGGCAATAGTGCCGATGTTAGGCCTCGAAAATGACCCAATGGTGGGGTCAGGCAGGTTTGTAGCAGACAACATACCGTTCCCATAAGTCTTGATAGGGATAATCCACTCTGAAGGCCGCTTGTCTTCTTCCCGAATCCACTCAGAAGGCAGGGTCACTCAAATTCGATGATATAGGTAGATGAAGCCACTCAGCTCAACTGACCTGCACCAAACCACACAGTGGTTCAAGGTAAGCACCGAACAATATGTTGCTTATAACAACCTGGGTAAGATGCTAAGTTAGGGTAGCTACCAACCTTCAGCTATGCAGCAGTTTGATCAATACAGAAAACTCCAAAGTTCCCATCAATGACCCATTCAAGAGCAGCGCAGAATTCATCCAGCAGTAAAATCTGTATGCCAAACAATTGCCTTTGTTAGGGATTTTATCCAATCAGAAACTGAACCGAGGTAGAAGAAGGTGAAGCAAGGCAGCCACAACCTGAGTAGGTAAGACATGACCATGCACTTCAGAAAACAATTCTTCAATAGGTACCAAACCAATTTCAGCATCAAGTCCCGACCAGGATTATCAAGATCTCAAAATCATGTAGGTACTAGGAGTAATGATTGGTAACCAGTCCAATATTAAGCCCATTAACCAGGTTGTTGAAGAGGTTATGCCCATACCTTGTAAGCTAAACAGTAGACTTGAGTATCCCAAAGCAGCAATCAAAACCTTCCCAGCAACTCCACCACGATTGATTCTTCCTGCTTGACAATATCTGAAGCACAATAATGAAAATTCCATTGAGAATTCGAGCAGAAAGAAAGAAGCCAGACTTGCAACCATGTGTTCAGTTCCTCTTACCTTTGCAGGAATGTAGAGTTATGGACAGTGAAAATTCTTCATCAAACCACAAGGCAGGATTCTTGGGTATATTTTCGCGTTAGATCCAGCAGAGAAAATCCAAAAACTCCAACTCAAAACTTGAATACAAAGGAACCATAAAACTCAGCTTCAAATTCTTCTCAGCAGCCATCTTTTTCCATTCTCTCGACCTCTTCATTCCTTGTCTAGGGAAAATCAACAGGTATTCACCCTCCTGGAATGCTTTTTTAATACGCCTTCAAGATTGGAATCCAAAATTACTGGATGGAAATCCTCAGGAAATATTTGCAGAAATTTTCTCCATTGGCAGGAATCTCATTAAATTGTTCAGAGTTGAAAAACTCACTTTTCTTCTTAGACTGCTAGCGCTCAGGACACGAAGTGGTTGGCATGAGAAACAGCGAGAGGGAACATTCAAACTTCACTTAGAAGAAATATACTGTATTTCTGCAATAATCATTCCCATAGCTTGAAAGTATTGTATTTAGTGGTTATTCTGTTCTAACCAACATAAAAAGGAAATCAGAAATTGAGAAGCTCCACATAAAAAGCCAGGAGAACAACAAACCAGAGCCCAGAAGCAGAATCCATGGATGAAGACAGGAAGTGAATCGTGAGGGCAGAGCACCTCTGCGGCCCGACCGGTGAACTACGAAGTCAGATCCAATTCAATCACAGAGTTCTGTCCAGGTTGCAATAGTATTATGAGTAGGTAGGTAAAATTTTCCGTTACACAGAATCCAAAA
>CM019167.2:326413-346348 GCA_009739505.2 Apolygus lucorum | reverse complement strand
TGTAATAAGGTTTACTCTATGCTATATGGTTTTAAAAACTTACTTATACAAAAAGAATATTAAAAAACTCTTGTTAATTCGTTAATTTTGCCACATTTTACATATATCGCCTATCAGTAATGAGGGATTTGAATTTTGAAAATAGATTGAAACTCCAAAGAGCACTAAACAGTGCTGTCAGGTTCATATTAAATCTGAAGTTCGATGACAGAGTTCACGATAAATATAAAATGTTAGAACATTTTGAAAATGAAGATATGTTGAATTTTAACATATTGTCTTTAATGAACCGCATTATCCGGTTTAAAAAGCCTATTTATTTGTATGAAAAGTATAAAATAGTTCTGATATACATAATTTAAATACTAGGAATAGTTTACTAAAATTTTATAAAAAATTTTAGTAAAAAAATAAAAAAATATAAAAAATATAAAAAATTTAAAAAAATAAAATATAAAATTTAGTAAAAAAATATAAAAAATTTATATAAAAATGTTTAGTAAAAAAATTTAGTAAAAAAAATAAAAAATTTATAAAAAAATGTTTTATAAAATATTGAATTTAGCACTTTTAGCACTTATTATTTTTTGTTTAAGATAAACTGAAATTTATTTCAATTTAATTTACGTAGACTGTAAGTATATGATGTTAATATAAATATCTGTATATTGGTCGTGTACGACCAAATCTTGCCAGATTTTTAAATAAATCGTTATCAAATCAAATCAATCTCTCTCTCTCTCCATATCCTAATCTTATCGTGTGTACATAATATGTACTCACGATAAGATTAGGATATGGAGAGAGAGAGAGATTAATTTGATTTGATAACGATTTATTTAAAAATCTGGCATATATTATAGCATATACTATATTATAGTCTATGTGGGGCTTCCACTTAAGCTCTTCATCCAGAACTAGCCCCAGATACTTAAGCCATGCAACTCTTTCTATCGATTCGCATGAGCATATTTGATCTTCTACACAAGAGTGCAGGGTGATTTTCAAGTGTTTTTCCTCAATTATTGACTTATTTCCTCCGTAAACTATCAGTTTGGTCTTGTTAGCATTCAATGTGAGATAACTTGAGAAACCATTTCCCTACTTGATTTATTGTCTGATTTGTGTTGCTGAAAACGTTCTCCCAAGTGCCACCTTCACAGAGTACTGCCGTGTCATCAGCGAATAAATATAATTTCGAGTTAGGTGATTCTAAATGTGCTACTTCATTTATTTACATTAAAAATAGTGTTGGCCCTAATGTACTTCCTTGAACGACTCCAAAATCATTGATAGATTCCTCACTGGTACAGTCGCCAATTGAGACTATCTTTCTTCTGTCTGTCAAGTAGCTTCTGAACCATTTCAAGGTAGGCCCCATGATTCCAAGACTCTCCAATTTGTACATTAGTGATTCCCTATGAATTACGTCAAAAGCTTTTGCTTTTTTTAATCAAGCAGTATTAGTACACCTTCTGGTTGTTGTCTCTATTTTGAAAGGTTAGTAGAGTTAAGGAAAATAGTGGAAGGAGGTTTAATCTTTCAAATTTTAGCTGACCAAAATGCGATCGTTGTCGTTTCCTCTTCGAGTTGACTCAATTTTTGCTTCCTAGCAATCACTTTCCTGATAATTAGGGTAATCTTTAATCCATTTTTCTTCGAACGGAGTGTGACGCGTTTATTTCTTCCAATTAACTTGAATGTGAAGTAGGGAGATAGTATGGTGACAATGGCAACGCTATGTTCTTTGCAGACGACGTGATCTATTTAGAAAAATAATAAAACTTTGTGTAGTAATTTGCAGCCGTTTTTCTCTTGATTGATCCCAATGGTTCACTATTGAAAATAATATACCAAAATGCGAGAGATAGAGGTCTTAAACGACGATTTACCGTCGGATCCGCCGAAAATGAGATCTCGCCAAGTCACCTTTCTAAAGACGCTACCTTTCCCGCAACCCTGGAGAACTTCATAAATACTGATGAGGGAGCAGATGATAAACATTAGAGGGTGCAGGAGGCCAGTGGGGGTGTTGTGGCCAACCTGTTGACTCGGATGAGCCGCTCATAAACAGTTTCCACTGTGCTGAATGCGACAGCCGGGAAGGCAAAAACTATTTCAGCCCTTTCGAACTGCGGTGGAGGGTTGCGTTAGTATTTGTGCCGTGAAGAAGGGTGGGAGTTGTTGAGGTTTTAATTAAGGTATGAGATCACCAATATCCAGCTCGGGTAATTTCAAACTCCAGAACTGCCCGTCGTTTGCTGGCTTCGCTAATTATTTATTTCGATAAGCCCGGCGAGTGGGGAAAAAGGAAATGAATTCATTTGATGAAAAGAGGCGATATTACCTATCTGAAATACGACTTTTCTACGAATGATAAAAAAGTACCATGAGTAAAAGAGCGAATCGTCGAACATATTTGCCGATCATGGAGATTTTTAATATCATTTTTTAGGAAGTCCCACAGTAAGACTTGGGACTCCTTATATATTAATCTGGGGTAAGGGAGGGCAAAATTCAACAGAAAAAAGATTAACCACACTAATCCGTTATATACCTTTCTGAATCCAAATCCGCGGGAAAAAAACATAGGTGTATGTCTGTGTGTGTGTGTGTGTGTGACAAATCTTGTGTTCTCTGCCCAGGCCTCAATGTCCTATCGATTTGCGTGTTTCGACGGACTGCCAATCAAAACAAGTAGATGAAAAGTTCAACGTTACGAAGTATTACCAGACTGGCACCCTTGGCCCTGGAGGGGGGGGGGGAGGGGATGAACTCGAATTCGCATGTGGGTGTCGTAGATCATGGTTTCAACATGCTCTTCAAATTCGAGGCTCCCACGCCGCTAGAAATGTTATGGTGGATAAGGGTGAAGAGGGGGGGGGATCACTATTCTTGCCTAAAATTCTTAATAAATTACATCGAGTGACAGTTTTTTCGCTTACCAACTGGTATTAATTGACCTAATACTTATCTAATGGGACGTCCCCTGGAATGCTTCTTCTTCTTCTCCTGGCGCTACAGCCCAGTGTGAGCCCTGGCCTCCCGAACAATTGTCCTCCATCGAACCCGGTCTTCTGCAGTCTCTCTCCAGTCGGTCACCCTCATCGTCCTCAGATCATCTGTCACGTCTGTTAGCCACCTTCTTCTGGGTCTACCCCTCCTTCTCGTCCCAACCATTCGCTGATCCAGCACCTTTTTTGGAGCTCTGCAGTCGGGCATCCTTTGGACATGCCCAATCCACCTGAGTCGCTGAGCCTTGATGAACCGCACTATATTTTCACCCTCGATCAGAAGGTCGAGTTCTTCGTTGGTACGAATTTCCATACTCCAGCTACGCACTTCGCGCCGAAGATGCGCCTTAAAATCCTCCTCTCAAACACCAACAGGCTGTTCTCGTCCTTAGCCGACATCGTCCAGGCCTCAGAACCATAAGTGACAATGGGTCGAATCAACGTCTTATACAATTTCAGTTTGGTCGTCCTGGACAACAACCTAGATCTGAAAATCCTAATCGCAGCGTAATATGCTCTCCCTCCCGCAACGATCCGCTTTCCCTCCTCCCCTAGAATGCATGCAACAATACGTTTAAGTATTAACCCCCCCCCCTTTCCTTCATATTAAGGTTTGGACTTTGAATCGCAACAGGCAGTTCACTGAAGGATTTAGACATAATCTCCGTTCAAATGTCAGCTGATCAAATGTTAGTTAATCTCTCTGAACAGATTTTTGTGTTTAATAAGCTGTGCATCCTTAGCAATCAAGAATCAAATTTCACAACGAAGACACCTACAACTCTTGGAAAGCGGTGTCATTACTAGTAGGTAGTATTAATTGAAAACCTGCGTTGCATACAGACGGGTGATGTGTAGAGAAGAATAATAAACCATTGTGTAATAATTTGCAGCGTTTTTACCTGAAAATGTAATTTAAAGTCGCTCTGGTGCGATTACATTAATTTCAACTCCAAAAGAGGAGATTCGAATAGGGACTTACTAGGACTCTGCACTTCCTGATGTGCTATTCCAGTTTGAAATCGTCGACAAGCATTACTGGTAATCAACGTTCGATTTAGGTTTCTGCCTTCAGCACCGATTCGCGATGAGAGACGTATAGAGCGTAATTTCTCGATGGGCTGAAAGACGACGCGTGTCTTGAGACCCAACTACGACAACCGGCTTCCCGCGGCACGAAAACCAGTAGGTATTCCAGTCGAGAAAGCCCCGTGGCTTCGGCCCACAAGCCTTACATCCATTGTTGGGTAGATTACGGAGCCTATTTCGTCTTTTGCCTCCTACTTACAGAACCCATCGGATCAGACGAAGAGCGGTGGAGGGAGGGGCTACCCAATTTTCTTTTCTTCCCCGTCTTGTCCTTTTGCGGGTGAAGTCGAACAGACAGGGCTCGAAAAAGCCAACGACGATGTATAAAAGAGTCAGAACAACCGATTTCCAGTTTTTATGCCACGTCTGATATCAGTTTGTACTGGATGAATATTCATTTCTGATTTGGGAGCGGTGGGAAGTGAAAAACGTTGCAAATTACTACACAAAGGTTTATTATTTTTCTGTATAGATCACTAGTCTGCAAAGAACACGGCTTTGCCATTGTTACCACCTTACAACCAAAGATACTATCTACCTACCCCCCTACACTTCAGGGTCAGTTCGAAGAAACAGGGAGTTGTGGGTGCCTTTGTTTACTGGTTGCTAAGGAAGCAAAACTCAATACAACTTGAAGAAGGTGACGTGTAGTGTCTCTTACAAGGGTACTTAAAAATTGATATTTTGAGATTAACTACTATGCATTGGATCACCTATACAATTGGAAGGAAACGAGGAAGTTATGTGCCACACCTGCCTCGGACTTAGCGCAGAAAAAAGGTCAAGTACCTGTGGCAGAAAGTATCTACCGCTGGCAACATCAGTGCTCACAGAAGTCGCGACAAAACTGACATCCGGGTTTCAGCACTACCCTTCGCACTCGAATCGTTACTGTAGCATTCGCAGACTGAATTAACCCTTTCACAATTAGAAATTTCCTGCGAAAAACACATTTTGACTGGCTAAGTTGAAACTTCAAACGAAGGGCAACGTGAACAAAGGAGGGAGTTGACGATGGTTGAACGGAGGGAACTGATGTTTTCTTTGGGTCGGGGAGAATTCTAATGAATCCTACTTCTACCTCGAAAACTGATGTGATCTTTTACGGACTGCTTAACAAAACTAACAGATGAAAGTACAACGTTATGACGTATTACCGCTGTGTTTCCAGGAAGGCACCGTTTGATGGGGTTAAGAACTCGTATGTGTTCCCAGGAAGGCACCGTTTGACGTGGGGGGGGGGGGGGTCACCAACGACCAGTGTGTTTAGTGTTTTGATTTATTTATTTATTTTTGTTTATGGCGTGCCCCCTCCGTCACAAGACATTTTGTCTTTGAGGAGAGTTAATTTTAAAAAAATAATAATAAAAAAGATATAGAAAGACTGCTTAGATGGGAAGTTTAGGGATGGGTATCGTTAAAAAATATCAATATTTGTATCGATACTATATATCATATTTGAGTTTTGATATCCCATGTATCGTCTGGAATGAGTATCGATATTTCAAAATAACGAGTAGGTATCGATACTTTGGGGTCACAAGCGTAGTCAATACAAGTGTAATGACACATTGAGCTGGAAACCGCAAAACGCATCCTGCTGCGGGAATCCGCCAGCAAGTGAGCGATGGCAAATTAGAAAAAACCGTTTCGCGGCGACCGCGCGCGGTTTTTTTCTGCCGCGACCTGTCGTCGGATTCCAAAACTCTGCTTCCCGCACTGCGGCGCGGTTTGGTGGGGAGAACCCAAACAAACAATTGCCTAGAAACGGGCGGCGCTTTGCATCTTTTGTGAACTGTTCCATTCGCTGTTTTTGGTTTATTATTATTTTCTTTTTGTAATGACGACGGAAACACTTATTTCCAATCTTTCAGTTGACGACAATAATATTTCATAGTAGTTGAATTGATGAAGGGTATTGTTATCATACCTGGTTTCTGCGATGAATTCAGTTATTAGCCAGTAGCATCAGTCATGAGTAGGAACCATTATCAAAAAAATCCGGCAATTGTTCCATTCCTCTGACATTCCAAAAGAGAACGTCGAGCAAGATAAGACTTGTTGAGTATCTGCTTGACGAATTTTTCAAATGCCGGAAGAGAAAAAATGAATGTGGAATAGATAATGATCAAGTATGAAGGGGAAAAAGCCTCCATGCTAAAACAATAGATGGCGAAGAAACCGACCAACGTGGGGCTTAAAAGCCTTTGTTAGAAGTGGAGTTTCGGGTCTGGTGTACGATTTTCTTTTATACGGAGAGGGCGACTTGATGGAGAATGTCGATTACAGAAAAAACAAGATGAACTCACCATGTCGACCATGAGTAGCACTTGCAAAAACCATCAAAATTACTTTGAAAATTGGTAACGTAGCCCTATATTGATCACAATTTTGTATATACTACTATATGTATAAATAATACTATGAAAAAAGAAAAAAAACTGTTCGTGGCTCTTTCGACGAATTCTACGATAGTCAGAATCAAACAGCGGTCCTAAAATCGTTTGACAACAAATCCGTTGTCATTGCATCATCGTACGAGGGTGCACTCCCGGTATCCACGGTGAGGAGATGGTCAGGCTCACTGAGGCAGTATGCACCAAAATGCAGTATGCTACGTTATAAGCGCCTACATTATAAGAGAATGTAATTATTTTGTGAGGGGGTAGACAAGAGCGGAATGCTCGTCTCATTATACAAAACACCTTTCAAGACTTTTAGGTGTATACGTGGGGATTCAGTTATTTCATTGATATTCATTAATTTATTCATCTATTTACCTTTCTGATACAACAAACCCAATTCAACGAGTAAAAAAATACTATACTTAATAAAAAAATTAATCGGAGGGAGAAACGATCGCACGGAATATGTATAAAAAGAAGAAAGTAACTAGACATTATTGTGAAAGGTGAAATAAGGAAACTATACTGTAAAAAAGAAGCCGTCAATGGTTCTGCAGAAAAATTTGCGGCGAAGCAGCTCTGCACTAGGCTGTGCATAGGACGATAATAAGTGCAGTTGGTAGGCGAGAATGGAACAGATTCGCTGAAGGCGATCCCGGGCGAGGGACCTGAAAACTGACCATTTAGAGCAGTGATGGAGAATCGACCGCATCCATTGAGAAATATAACAGTTAAAGTTAACTTAAAGAAAAGTAAATAAATAAAGTAAAAAGTCCATTCATGCAGCATGAATTAATGAGCGAATTTTCAAAGAAATCATTCAGTTTAAGGTGTGGTTAAGGAAAGGACCAATGGTGTTGCAATTTGTTGTAGAAAGTTTTTTTTTTTCGATTCTTGGTTTATATATATGTATATATGTTTTTATTACATACTTTTACACCAATAATCGACGTCCTGGAAGACGTGAAATCACTGGGCTGAAAGCTGAATCTGGGAGCCCGAGAAGCGTTCTGATTGTGGAAGCTCCAGGACGTAGTTAAAGATGAGTGCGACAGATCGCGTTCATGCTCGTATGTTCCCAACCTCATAACAACAAGCCACCTTTTGTTTATCACACATTTTTCTCCTTGATGCGTTACCGCATCTAAGTAATTAATTTGATAACATTTAGTTATATTCGCGATATGTACGAAAAAATCGTGCGATTTTCAATAATACACTGGGTTTTAAACGTTTCTATCGGTGGCAGTTGTCGATAAAATATTTGAACGAGGACTCTTTTTTTTTTTTTTTTTTTTTTTTTTTTTTTTTTTTTTTTTTTTTTTCTTCCTTTCTTTCTTTCTTTCTTTCTTTCTTTCTTTTCTTTTTTCTTTCCCCAAAACATGATTTTCGCATGAAAATTCGCTAATAATACGCTGCAAATTATTGCTGGGTATGCTTTGAAGATGTTAGGAGTCCATATTCATGTTCTAGTCGTCTCTACGAACTCATAGAGTACCCACACGGCTACTGCATTTCTGGGTACAACAAATATACGCACGTATTCATTATATATATATATAGCTACAAACTTTTCTTAATTTTGGACAATTTTCATTTTTGAAAAATGCATTCATATCAGAAATTTTGTGCTGAATCCGAATATACCATATATTACCATGATTTTCAATGTAAAAACCACAAAAAACGGGAAAAAACCCATTTTTTTGGGAGTTTTTTTGAATTTTGGACCACTTTGGATTGTCCAAAATTGCTGGTTAACGAACTTGACCTATGGTTTGGTGCTACAAACATTTTGGCAAAAACTAAAAAAAAATTTTTAAACATTTACTCAAGTTATCGTCCGGAATGACACATATGTATATATATATATATATATATACATATGATTTTTGGAAAAACTTCAGGGATCGTTTCAGAATGTTCCAAAACGGATTTCAGTGTGAAAATTTTTCGAAAAAGTCGATTCTAAAAATTTTGAGGCCATTGCAATAGCTTCATTTTCCTTGAAAATTCGCTAATAATACGCTGCAAATTATTGCTGGGTATGCTTTGAAGATGTTAGGAGTCCATATTCATGTTCTAGTCGTCTCTACGAACTCATAGAGTACCCACACGGCTACTGCATTTCTGGGTACAACAAATATACGCACGTATTCATTATATATATATATAGCTACAAACTTTTCTTAATTTTGGACAATTTTCATTTTTGAAAAATGCATTCATATCAGAAATTTTGTGCTGAATCCGAATATACCATATATTACCATGATTTTCAATGTAAAAACCACAAAAAACGGGAAAAACCCATTTTTTTGGGAGTTTTTTTGAATTTTGGACCACTTTGGATTGTCCAAAATTGCTGGTTAACGAACTTGACCTATGGTTTGGTGCTACAAACATTTTGGCAAAAACTAAAAAAAAATTTTTAAACATTTACTCAAGTTATCGTCCGGAATGACACATATGTATATATATATATATATGCATATTGCGTGCATCTGGCGTCCGCCCTACAGAAAGTTACATTCAAAGTGGCGTCCGGTGCAAAGTGGCGTCCGTATACGGACGTCATTTTACACAACAGGCTCATCTTGTACAGAATGACTCATTGAGGCGTCTCCCCCTTTTTTAGGAGGACGTCATTTTGACGGTTTTCTTCAGCAAACGTATAGATTTAGTGCACGCAATTTCCGCTAGGACGCTGCGCACGTTTCGTATATGATTTGCAAAAGTTAAACTTTACACGAAGCGGTGGAAGTGGCGTCCAGGTTGCAATCCCCGGTTCGCCCACTCCAGCAGCCATCGAACTAAAACACCTGGAACGCCGTCTCAGCGTCCTCAATTTCTGATGATTTTCACGTACAACCAATCGTTCCTAGGGAAAACTAACTTCCTCATTTTCCACCCCACAAAAATCGTTCACCACTCATTGGAAAGCTCTCAATTTATTGAACATAAGGCATAATATGTCTCTCGTGGTTGAGTACTTGTACGAAAGCGGTATCCACCGTTTGTGTTTTAGTAAGAAGCTTTTTCATTTGGTTGCTAATTTTTTACTTCTGAATGGTTTTTCACGAACCTACCTCAACACCAAAAACCGCGCAAAAATCTTAGCTTTATAATATTTAAAGTTGAAAAATATTCAACAATATTGAATTTCGGGATAAAAGCGTCCTAGCAACGTAAATTTCCGAAATCAAGTTCCCTATTTCTCCGAATCGAGTGTGAAGCTTTTATGTATTCTAAATAAACTTGATTGTTATTGTGATTGATCGTGTAGTTAAGTAGTAGGTAGGTAGTAACGATGGTTGGTTTACGTTTCAAAGTACGTAGAATCCGAAAATCGAACTTAAAAAAACCGACCATCCGCGGCATTTTTTGATTTATTATTTTCAATAATGAATCATTGGAATCGACAAACAGAAAAAATTTCAACCCTCCTCAAAATTTGATGTTTAACGTTTCAAGGTAACGTAGAAACCGAAAATCGAATAAACAATTTTCCGTCCGTCCGCCATACGCGGCACTTTTCTTACCAACCATGGACTGATTTGGTTGAAATTTGGTATATGGGCTCCATTGGGGGTCTAATTGTGTCTCGAAGTTTTTCATTGATATCAGTTACTTTTAAGGAGTAAAAGTTAAGGGTTGACATTTTCAAAAGTACGCTAGCTCGGGAACTCTCGAAACAAAGGTATTGTTTTTTCACCAATTGAAGATAGTATTGAATTTTTAGAAATATTAGAGACCACGCGGAGCTTTGTAGGACAAACCGTTCGCTCCCTACGAGAACTTGAAGGGTTTCCTTCGTTTTATAACAGAAACTCCTGTAAGGAACTCTATTTTTCGAATCGAGTGTGAAGAGTTTATTTCTTCCGAATAAACTTGATTGAGAAGGTGTGAAGGTAATTATGTAGTAGGTACCTACCTACTTTTGTTACTTACCAACCATAGGTACTTGCTACCTAGCAAGTACCTATGGTTGGTGAGTAACAAATTTAAAAAAAAAATAGTGAAAATGGCAAAGTTGTGATCCCTGCAGACGAGTGAAAAAAAAACTTTTTTCTTGGAATTTTTTAAAGAATATTTTTCTTAGAACTTATTTAAAAATAAGTCAATGTGTTTCTCTGCGTTACAAACATCTGAACTCTACCATAAGAAAAAATTATATCAGTCACATGAATAGGGTGCTGTTCCAGGACGTAAACGTCGTGCTAACAATGATACAACAATACTGAAGACTAGCTTGGCCATTTTCTCCACCTCCATTTAAGTACACAGGACTAGTCAGAAACCTACCAAAAATCTTAAATTGATGGAAAAACAATACCTTTCTAAAAAACTTCTTTGAGATAGAGCGTTTTCAAAATTTCAACCCTTAGAAGTGACCTACAGCAACCAAAATCTTCGGCGCACAACTAGACCCTAAAAGGCCCCTATACCAAATTTCATCAAAATCGGTCAATGCTGGGTGACGAAAGAGCCGAGTAATGCGGACGGACGGCCTAATTTTTATTCGATTTTTGAATTCCACCTACCTTGAAACGTAAACCAACAAATTTTGAGGGGGGTTAATTTTTTTTCTTGGTCGTTTCCAAAGGTTTGTTATTGAAAATAATTAACCAAGAAAAGGCGAAAAACTCGGGGATTGAAAATAATGTGGGAGCCAGACGAGTAAAGATCTGATAATGAGAGAAGCGCAAACCTCAGAGGTAGAAGTTTAACGATCCCCGTTCGTAGGAGGTTGATCTATAGCGCGGAAAATTCAAGTTGGGCGGGAATCACAAATTTCGTCCACTGGCCACCGTCCATGTTAGGATGACATGACGAGTTTGGTATCAATTCCTGTGTAATTTTTCACGCTGAATCCGTTAGTGATACTTACAAATGATTTTGACGGCTAGAAAGTGGATTTTTTGAAGAAGACCTCCATTCGTAGATATGGTAGTGAGTATAAAGTAACACCTTTCTTTTATTATTTTTCTGTATAGATCATTCGTCTGAAAAGATCACAATTTTACCATTGTAACTCTTTTTACCTGCTACATAATTACCTTCACACCTTCAAAATCAATTTTTTGGAAGAAATAAACGCTACGCATTCGATTCGAAAAATAGGGTCCTTCGTATGAAAATTTTTGGACAGATAATATTTGAACGAGATTAGACCTGTTTGGTGATTCACACTCGTGATTTTGTTTTATCGAAGGAAAAACCTTAAGGTCTCGTAGGGAGCTAACGGTTTGTGTTGCAGAGCTCCGCATGGTCTCTAAAATTTTAAAAATTCTATACTATCTTAAATTGATGGAAAAACAATACCTTTATATAGATTTTTTTGAGCTAGGGCATTTTCAAAATGTCAACCCTTATTTTTCATCCCTTAGAAGTGAAGAAACCATGCTTACAATTGGCGAATAATATCAATCGAATAATATGGAAACAATATTTTATTGATGTTAGGAAGCTTTGTGCTACGCCCACAAAGGTAGTAAATTACGTAAACTGATACTACGAGTCCATCCTGCTCGTACATTTGTATTACAGGATTTAATTCCAGATTCGAATAATATGGAAACGATATTTTATTGATGTTGGGAAGCTATGTGCTACGCCCACAAAGGTAGTAAAATACGTTAATTGGACCGCGTTATGCAAATACCTGGTAAGCGACAAAAGTCGATTTTGAGAAAAACGCGTCCAAAGTTTTTACGAGTATACACGTTGTTTTGGTAGTTGGCATGTTAATTAAGAGGTCAAACTTCGTCTCTGGGGTTTTTTTGGTGTGTTCTTTCCAGCTATTCGGTCAAAATGTAAGAAAAATGTCTGCAAGTATCATTTTTATGCTTACCTGGTTTTTGAAAAAATCACCAAGAGCAGAAACCTAAATTGCAATAACCTGGTAAGCGCCAATTTGTCGCTTACCTGGTTTTTGCAAAAATAACCCAGAGACCAAATCTAAATTTTGAAAACCTGGTAAGCGCCAATGTGTCGCTTAACTGGTAATTGCGAAATTAATTGAACAGAAAATAGAACATTGATAACAGGGTAAGTGCCTATTTGTCGATTTCCTGTTTGTTGTCACATCAAAAAGAACAGAGACTTTACCAGGAAAATGTCACTCCTAACCTTCTACTGAGGGTGCACGAAAAAAAAGAAAGCATGATGGTCACCGAATTCATGTAAGTATTTGTACTTACTTGAAAATGTTTATAAAAAGATAGTAAATGATAACAAAATAAATGTGGTTATAACTAACAGGTTCAACGCCATTGATATAGTTCCCTCTCCCTCGATTGATACGTTTTGTGATAGTCAGGACATAGCTAAATCGTGTTCCTCGTGAACTATGTTATACCTGTAGGTCACTAAGGCACATTTGAACTAACTTCTTACCACGAGTATTCATTTTAATCATTAAAATTTAATGTTTAAAAAAAACCACACAATTTTTTGTTGGAATCTCGGATGGAAGAACGTGACCGTGACAATAAAACGTCTGCCAAGTTGGGTGGGCAGTATAGCTTCCTCACTCATTGTAACATGGACGTATAGAATCAGACCACAACATTTGATCACACAATAAAAGAAGCAATTTACACGGGAACCTGGAAGTAAGTGTGGGCACGAGTAGTATGATATTTGTATTTTCAACGTAGAATTTTATTTAGCGGTCCACCGTCTAGGACCTAACCCACCCAATCCCTGAAAATTTCATCGAAATTGGTTGAATAGTTGCGGAGTTTTGGTTGTAACAATAAATTTAAAGTTCGCGCATGCGCAGCGGCTATTGCTTGACCAATTTGATTGAAACTTATAGGGTGTCTCTTAGAAGTTAGTCCCTAACTAACCTCCAAATTTGAGCAAAATCGGTTTATTAGAAACCGAGGTTCCAGGAAATTCACGTTTGCGCATGCGCACTCGCTCCTATTGGTCCGAAGGTGCTGAAATTGATAGGGGACCGTCTAGGACCTAACCCGCACAATCCCTGAAAATGTCATCAAAATCGGACTACAGGTTAGTATAGTTTTGCCCGGGACAAGGATTGACCACAGACAGACCGACAGACAGACACGGAACCAAAATTGTTCGGGAAGCTCTATAACGCAAAAAGCAAGTGGAAATTTTGATTTTGGAGGACATTTTTTTTTTACTTCTTTCACGAATACAAAGCTTCCCTACCTTCGGTAGTGAGGAAGCAAAATTCTTAGATTAATCTGTCGCTTACCAGCTTGTTGACTCAGATGTTTGGCCCAGCTGAATTTACGCAAATCCCTGGTAAACGACGATCTCTGGCGGTTACCAGGTGTTTGCGTAACTACTTTAGTGACCAATTGGTGCTTACCTGGTATTTGAAATGAAACCTAGTGGCGCTTACTAGGTATTTGCGAAATAAAATTCAACATTTGGCGCTTACCAGGTATTTGCAAAATAAAAAACCGCGGATACAAGGCTTGTCGCTTACCTGACGTAATAATTTAATTACTTTTAATAAACGTAACTGAATGAAACCACTCCAGAATCGTAGATCTTGACAAGCTGAATCCAACGATACCAAAAACTCGATTTTCGATTTTTGTCGCTTACCAGGTATTTGCATAACTGATTGATTATGGATCAATGTCCCTCCCTCATTATTAAACTTCCTGGTCCTTAGGAAGGGAAGTGGGGCCTAATAAACTCGGCCCGATTTTATTTCCTATGTATGATTTTTTCTCTTGAAAATTATATTTTCCCCATTTCTCTCTTATTGGTCCTTTTTGGCAATTACCCATTATTTTTCATGTAAACAACTTGTGAGGGGGGGTTCTTTTCTACTTCTCTTCTACTTTTCTATATTGACACATTTTGCGAAACGTTCTGAGATTGAATTGGGTGAGTTCACCAATTTGGCATTCTCCCACACCCTTGAAAACGGCTGGTTCCAGCCCTCAACTCTGCGGCGCCTTGCCAGCGCTATTCACACTGCAGCTGAATTGACGTCCAGTAAGCTCGAGCTTACTGGACGTCAATTCAGCTGCTGTGTGAACGGAAGCCACTATGCGTTCATATGTACAGCGTATATGTGAAGAACTGTATATGTCATCAGCAAGCGAAATGTGAATATCTGAGTCGGTTAACAAGTATCTCGGCCTTAATTAATGTTGGAATTTCAAAATTTTGTTAAAATGACCACTCCTTCAGGGGGACGTCACTTTACCACAACTATGATACGGACGTCATTTTGTACCAAGATGTAAATATATATATATATACATATGATTTTTGGAAAAACTTCAGGGATCGTTTCAGAATGTTCCAAAACGGATTTCAGTGTGAAAATTTTTCGAAAAAGTCGATTCTAAAAATTTTGAGGCCATTGCAATAGCTTCATTTTCCTTGAAAATTCGCTAATAATACGCTGCAAATTATTGCTGGGTATGCTTTGAAGATGTTAGGAGTCCATATTCATGTTCTAGTCGTCTCTACGAACTCATAGAGTACCCACACGGCTACTGCATTTCTGGGTACAACAAATATACGCACGTATTCATTATATATATATATAGCTACAAACTTTTCTTAATTTTGGACAATTTTCATTTTTGAAAAATGCATTCATATCAGAAATTTTGTGCTGAATCCGAATATACCATATATTACCATGATTTTCAATGTAAAAACCACAAAAAACGGGAAAAACCCATTTTTTTGGGAGTTTTTTTGAATTTTGGACCACTTTGGATTGTCCAAAATTGCTGGTTAACGAACTTGACCTATGGTTTGGTGCTACAAACATTTTGGCAAAAACTAAAAAAAAATTTTTAAACATTTACTCAAGTTATCGTCCGGAATGACACATATGTATATATATATATATATATATACATATGATTTTTGGAAAAACTTCAGGGATCGTTTCAGAATGTTCCAAAACGGATTTCAGTGTGAAAATTTTTCGAAAAAGTCGATTCTAAAAATTTTGAGGCCATTGCAATAGCTTCATTTTCCTTGAAAATTCGCTAATAATACGCTGCAAATTATTGCTGGGTATGCTTTGAAGATGTTAGGAGTCCATATTCATGTTCTAGTCGTCTCTACGAACTCATAGAGTACCCACACGGCTACTGCATTTCTGGTACAACAAATATACGCACGTATTCATTATATATATATATAGCTACAAACTTTTCTTAATTTTGGACAATTTTCATTTTTGAAAAATGCATTCATATCAGAAATTTTGTGCTGAATCCGAATATACCATATATTACCATGATTTTCAATGTAAAAACCACAAAAAACGGGAAAAACCCATTTTTTTGGGAGTTTTTTTGAATTTTGGACCACTTTGGATTGTCCAAAATTGCTGGTTAACGAACTTGACCTATGGTTTGGTGCTACAAACATTTTGGCAAAAACTAAAAAAAAATTTTTAAACATTTACTCAAGTTATCGTCCGGAATGACACATATGTATATATATATATATATATACATATGATTTTTGGAAAAACTTCAGGGATCGTTTCAGAATGTTCCAAAACGGATTTCAGTGTGAAAATTTTTCGAAAAAGTCGATTCTAAAAATTTTGAGGCCATTGCAATAGCTTCATTTTCCTTGAAAATTCGCTAATAATACGCTGCAAATTATTGCTGGGTATGCTTTGAAGATGTTAGGAGTCCATATTCATGTTCTAGTCGTCTCTACGAACTCATAGAGTACCCACACGGCTACTGCATTTCTGGGTACAACAAATATACGCACGTATTCATTATATATATATATAGCTACAAACTTTTCTTAATTTTGGACAATTTTCATTTTTGAAAAATGCATTCATATCAGAAATTTTGTGCTGAATCCGAATATACCATATATTACCATGATTTTCAATGTAAAAACCACAAAAAACGGGAAAAACCCATTTTTTTGGGAGTTTTTTTGAATTTTGGACCACTTTGGATTGTCCAAAATTGCTGGTTAACGAACTTGACCTATGGTTTGGTGCTACAAACATTTTGGCAAAAACTAAAAAAAAATTTTTAAACATTTACTCAAGTTATCGTCCGGAATGACACATATGTATATATATATATATATATATACATATGATTTTTGGAAAAACTTCAGGGATCGTTTCAGAATGTTCCAAAACGGATTTCAGTGTGAAAATTTTTCGAAAAAGTCGATTCTAAAAATTTTGAGGCCATTGCAATAGCTTCATTTTCCTTGAAAATTCGCTAATAATACGCTGCAAATTATTGCTGGGTATGCTTTGAAGATGTTAGGAGTCCATATTCATGTTCTAGTCGTCTCTACGAACTCATAGAGTACCCACACGGCTACTGCATTTCTGGGTACAACAAATATACGCACGTATTCATTATATATATATATAGCTACAAACTTTTCTTAATTTTGGACAATTTTCATTTTTGAAAAATGCATTCATATCAGAAATTTTGTGCTGAATCCGAATATACCATATATTACCATGATTTTCAATGTAAAAACCACAAAAAACGGGAAAAACCCATTTTTTTGGGAGTTTTTTTGAATTTTGGACCACTTTGGATTGTCCAAAATTGCTGGTTAACGAACTTGACCTATGGTTTGGTGCTACAAACATTTTGGCAAAAACTAAAAAAAAATTTTTAAACATTTACTCAAGTTATCGTCCGGAATGACACATATGTATATATATATATATATATACATATGATTTTTGGAAAAACTTCAGGGATCGTTTCAGAATGTTCCAAAACGGATTTCAGTGTGAAAATTTTTCGAAAAAGTCGATTCTAAAAATTTTGAGGCCATTGCAATAGCTTCATTTTCCTTGAAAATTCGCTAATAATACGCTGCAAATTATTGCTGGGTATGCTTTGAAGATGTTAGGAGTCCATATTCATGTTCTAGTCGTCTCTACGAACTCATAGAGTACCCACACGGCTACTGCATTTCTGGGTACAACAAATATACGCACGTATTCATTATATATATATATAGCTACAAACTTTTCTTAATTTTGGACAATTTTCATTTTGAAAAATGCATTCATATCAGAAATTTTGTGCTGAATCCGAATATACCATATATTACCATGATTTTCAATGTAAAAACCACAAAAAACGGGAAAAACCCATTTTTTTGGGAGTTTTTTTGAATTTTGGACCACTTTGGATTGTCCAAAATTGCTGGTTAACGAACTTGACCTATGGTTTGGTGCTACAAACATTTTGGCAAAAACTAAAAAAAAATTTTTAAACATTTACTCAAGTTATCGTCCGGAATGACACATATGTATATATATATATATATATATACATATGATTTTTGGAAAAACTTCAGGGATCGTTTCAGAATGTTCCAAAACGGATTTCAGTGTGAAAATTTTTCGAAAAAGTCGATTCTAAAAATTTTGAGGCCATTGCAATAGCTTCATTTTCCTTGAAAATTCGCTAATAATACGCTGCAAATTATTGCTGGGTATGCTTTGAAGATGTTAGGAGTCCATATTCATGTTCTAGTCGTCTCTACGAACTCATAGAGTACCCACACGGCTACTGCATTTCTGGGTACAACAAATATACGCACGTATTCATTATATATATATATAGCTACAAACTTTTCTTAATTTTGGACAATTTTCATTTTTGAAAAATGCATTCATATCAGAAATTTTGTGCTGAATCCGAATATACCATATATTACCATGATTTTCAATGTAAAAACCACAAAAAACGGGAAAAACCCATTTTTTTGGGAGTTTTTTTGAATTTTGGACCACTTTGGATTGTCCAAAATTGCTGGTTAACGAACTTGACCTATGGTTTGGTGCTACAAACATTTTGGCAAAAACTAAAAAAAAATTTTTAAACATTTACTCAAGTTATCGTCCGGAATGACACATATGTATATATATATATATATATACATATGATTTTTGGAAAAACTTCAGGGATCGTTTCAGAATGTTCCAAAACGGATTTCAGTGTGAAAATTTTTCGAAAAAGTCGATTCTAAAAATTTTGAGGCCATTGCAATAGCTTCATTTTCCTTGAAAATTCGCTAATAATACGCTGCAAATTATTGCTGGGTATGCTTTGAAGATGTTAGGAGTCCATATTCATGTTCTAGTCGTCTCTACGAACTCATAGAGTACCCACACGGCTACTGCATTTCTGGGTACAACAAATATACGCACGTATTCATTATATATATATATAGCTACAAACTTTTCTTAATTTTGGACAATTTTCATTTTGAAAAATGCATTCATATCAGAAATTTTGTGCTGAATCCGAATATACCATATATTACCATGATTTTCAATGTAAAACCACAAAAAACGGGAAAAACCCATTTTTTTGGGAGTTTTTTTTGAATTTTGGACCACTTTGGATTGTCCAAAATTGCTGGTTAACGAACTTGACCTATGGTTTGGTGCTACAAACATTTTGGCAAAAACTAAAAAAAAATTTTTAAACATTTACTCAAGTTATCGTCCGGAATGACACATATGTATATATATATATATATATATACATATGATTTTTGGAAAAACTTCAGGGATCGTTTCAGAATGTTCCAAAACGGATTTCAGTGTGAAAATTTTTCGAAAAAGTCGATTCTAAAAATTTTGAGGCCATTGCAATAGCTTCATTTTCCTTGAAAATTCGCTAATAATACGCTGCAAATTATTGCTGGGTATGCTTTGAAGATGTTAGGAGTCCATATTCATGTTCTAGTCGTCTCTACGAACTCATAGAGTACCCACACGGCTACTGCATTTCTGGGTACAACAAATATACGCACGTATTCATTATATATATATATAGCTACAAACTTTTCTTAATTTTGGACAATTTTCATTTTTGAAAAATGCATTCATATCAGAAATTTTGTGCTGAATCCGAATATACCATATATTACCATGATTTTCAATGTAAAAACCACAAAAAACGGGAAAAACCCATTTTTTTGGGAGTTTTTTTGAATTTTGGACCACTTTGGATTGTCCAAAATTGCTGGTTAACGAACTTGACCTATGGTTTGGTGCTACAAACATTTTGGCAAAAACTAAAAAAAAATTTTTAAACATTTACTCAAGTTATCGTCCGGAATGACACATATGTATATATATATATATATATATACATATGATTTTTGGAAAAACTTCAGGGATCGTTTCAGAATGTTCCAAAACGGATTTCAGTGTGAAAATTTTTCGAAAAAGTCGATTCTAAAAATTTTGAGGCCATTGCAATAGCTTCATTTTCCTTGAAAATTCGCTAATAATACGCTGCAAATTATTGCTGGGTATGCTTTGAAGATGTTAGGAGTCCATATTCATGTTCTAGTCGTCTCTACGAACTCATAGAGTACCCACACGGCTACTGCATTTCTGGGTACACAACAATATACGCACGTATTCATTA